>CM062806.1:754306821-754531821 GCA_031772625.1 Pinus tabuliformis
ATAGATCACAGTTATGTTACAATCATTATTGGGAGTGGTTGTATGATAACCAATAATGGGGGAGTTATAAAATAGTACCTTGATGCAAGGAAATATGTTGTAATCAATGATTATATTTTGAAGTCAGTTGTACATACTGCAAGTTTTGTTTAATTTTTGGGCTCTATTGGAAGGTATTCACCTCTTGTAACACTCCCTCCCACCCCTTGGAGTCTTCCATGCTGAAAGATAAGGATCATGTTCTATGGCTTCCATCAACTCCCTGACTCGCCAAAATTGACAATAATTTCATTGTAATTTCCACATCAATTACCAAGAATATTTCCCATCCCACAACTTTCGTTAACCAAGGCTTCCATTGTAATAAACACTATAAACATTGCTAGGGGTTTGTGGTCTGTGATGACGTGTCACCCAACCAAGTTGACCTTCAAATTTTCCAAACTAGGCGTCACCACAAAACCACAACCACATGTCTTCTAGGTGCCATATAAACCTAACCTCCATGTCACCTACTCCTACTTGATCTTGCTAACATCATCCTACAAGGTGGTGTCCTCTGGTGGCACCACGTGTCACCCACAAATGGACTTTTTAGCCATTCAACTAGGTCGATTTTCCCTTCCATCTCACGCCATGTAAGTGCCATGTCAAAATTCTATCCACATAATCATCTCATGTGTCATCCATGTATTCCATCCTATATACGTGGTGTATGACACCTCAACATAAGCCACGGTTTCCACCCAGTCCGATTCCTTTGCATAAATCGAAAAAATCTGGTTATATGAATTTTTTATGGATCCACGCTTAACTCCCCATCATACCTCCATATTAGCATGCCATCATGCCACTGCGCTGAGATGCCCAAACTATGCATGGCACAATGGAAATTACTCTTTGTCATGTGATGAGAGGATGTCTTGTCATTCACCTTCTGTTAACATGCCACTTAAATGAATTTACCACATGATGAAGGGGAGTGACACATAGTTAAGCATTAATTCACAAATTAACACATAATTTACCTCTGTACTTGATAATTAAACATCTTAAGTGATGACTAAATTGTGATTAGTGTGATACACAATTTCCTCCACTCCTCTATGATTCTTTGAAGGCCTTTGTATTTTTAAAGTGACATAATTGACCCAAATTTGAATATGAGCAACACCCATGCCTAACATTTGATAACCTAATTGGACTTTTTCATGGCCAAGTATCATTCAGGTGTTGATATTTTTACAGGAAAAAACCCTTATCCTAACACAAGACCTTTAATGCATCATGTGCATTCAATCTCATGAAATGAATTTATTAACCTAGTCTTTAAGCATACAGAGAGCCCCTTCAATAATCTCTCAATAGTAGACACTTCAATCATAATAGCACACCACCATGGCATTGCACAGACCATAATATCTTTAACTGAATTGATAAACATTCATACAATGCATTGAACATAGGTCTCTCAACAACCTTTAAATAACATATGTTTATGGCATTTATACATGTCATATAATGAGGTCAAGCATTAACACATAGCTATTCATGTCAATTAATCAAACACAAGCATATAAGAACCCTAGAATTTAGGAACATACCGTAACATTTTAAAAACAAGCTTCCTTAGTCTTTTAATATAAAAAATCCTTGGTTATCTTGAAATCCAAACCATGGGATTTCACACACCATAATAGTCTAGTTAAATGTGTCAATCATTCATACATGGCCATGGAAATAGCTCTGCTCTTGATGAATGAAAATGCAACCACATACCATATCATACCAACTAAGGAACCTCAGGAATCCATGCACCTAACTACCTCCTCCATTCAAAGAGAGTCAGTGGGATCCAACAATGTTATGAACCATGATATTTACAACATGGTATATTACAAAAACCTTATACCATAACTAGATAGCTAAGTCATATTAAATAGCTATGTATATTCACGTAATAACAATGTAACCCATTAGGGTAGTAATTGCACATAGGTCCATAACTTTTTCATGATCATGAGGGCATGTAAAGAAAGCACTCACTATGAAAAAATAGAGATCACAACAATCATCCAAAGGTGGGACTAATCCATACACATAACACATAACACATAATCTAATCTACCAAAGAGATGGCCCACAAACATGGTTGTAACAATGAGCCACACAAATTAAGAATATATAAGGTGCTGAAACATATGAAGTAACAAGTTAGCTCTTTGAATGGTTTTGAAACCCTCCATCATAGAAATATTAAACAACCTGTAATAGATTGATATAGTGGCAACCACAAAGCTCAAGTAACTTATAATTATCACATATACACAGGTTCGTTGGTCAATTATGATTAAACTATGAATCATGGATCCTTATATAAATAACATAGGGTAAAATAATTGGTCACGAATCCAATAAGGCATATGACAATCTATAGACTAGCATGCATAATCTATAATAATTATTTGAATTAGTCTGAGATGGTTGGAAACTGAATGAGGGATTTCCACTCTCCGCCCAACCATAGGCCTATTACATTGCAACATTTCTTGCAGCTCACCACCCCCAAGCCGGATCCATGGTTTGAGGAATTTCTTAGACCAGGGAAGTTTGCACCAACAGTTCGCTCATTCAATCATTAACCTTCATACATCCCACACACAAGCTTAGACAATAGAATCTGAAACATAGTTAGGGGAAATGGTGCCTAGAGTCACAAAGCATAAGCTTAAGGTCAACAAGCACTCACTCCAAGTTATGACTTGATAATCAACCCAACTCTACTCCCAATAAGCTATTTCATACCTCCACCACTACGCATGTTTCCTCACTTTAGTCTTGAACACCTCTTCATAGTAGTTGGGACCAATGTCCAATGAGAAAGAACTTAGGATGAGTCGCCAAACTTTCCTAAAGAACTTCCCTCTCTACTCCACTCATGTTTTATCTGTCTCCTTCCCCCCCAATGAGTATTACCTCCTTGCATTTTCCTTTGAGTCCTATCGTATCCTTGTGTGAGTGCGTCACTTCCTTCTCTTCATGCCCCAATGTGAAACACCCATACTTTTCAATCCCCTCTTTTCCTTGTGTTAGGTGGTTGCTTTCCACTTTCTCCCTCCTTCAGTGAGTATGGGTCTATTCTCAACATGCCTTAGGTGCCCAACATGCATGCAACAGGTGTAACCTACCGACACACCAACAATAACCATGTATTTTAATTTGGCTGGTAGGGGTCATGGCTTCAAGAAAAATAGACAAGCACCAAGCTTCCTCAAACCAAGGATCCATAGGGCTATCCAACATTAAGATGATTTAATTAATTAAAAATAATAGTAATTATATATGTTTAACTAGAGGCCCAACTGGTGGTGTCTTTCCACACTAGCGTTATAATCACAATCAACATTACAACAAGCACAAGTAGAATAAGGGGATGTTACACCTCCAAAGACCCACATACACTTAGAATCTATTGTATTCCTCTTCAAAGGATAAACTTGGTTAAGGACTCTATAGATGATAATAATGATGGAAGAAAATCATAATGTAGTGATAAAGTAGCTTGAAAAAAATATTTCAATAGGAACTTCTTATGAATAGATTTTGGTTGGCTTGACTTTATCATTTGGGAGGCCCTTTAGTGTGCTAAAAATATGTTGTTGTTATGGTGCTAGTTAAGGTTTATAATGTTGATGATTCAAACATGGTAGTTATATAATTTGTTATATATTTTTAATGATAACTATATAATTTGTTATTTATTATGGTATTTTTAGAAATTAGAAATTAAAGTTATAATATTATTAGGTTTTTTTTGTAGGTAAATCTTATTTTTGGTGATTTGAGGTTTTGAAATATATAAAATTTATTTTGACTATTAAATAATAATTTTAGAGGTAAAATTTTTTTGCATAAAATTTTGATTCATTGTTATTGTTTTACTCATTACATTATAATAAAAACATTCTAGAAGAGATCCCCCCTTGTCTATTTGTACAGGAGGTGGGTAGTTAGAGGTTTTAGTAGATAATTTTTTACGGAAAAACTTTGTGGATGAAATTTCAATTCATTTTCATTGTTTTACTCATTACATTATAAGAAAAACACCTTCTAAGAGCGGTTTTTTTGGCCCCCACAAATTTTTCCCTTGGCCATTTATAGAAGAGATTACTCGTGGAGGTGGGTAGTTAGAGATTTTAGCATATCTTTTTGTGTCAGTGTAGTGCACTTAAATCATATTAAGTGCACTAATGTGTTGATATTTATGGTGCATTGATCAATTGAATAATCATTATAACTAATCCATGATTAAAGCCTTTGTTGTTTTCATTTTAAACCTCTAATGAGTGCATCAATAACTTATAAGCTTGTGATTGTGTGTGTTGGATATATACTAGACTCCTCTTGACTCACCTAGGTTTCAGGATTGATTTTGTTAATTGGATTATGGGTTACATGAAATTTGTATCCTTTGTTATTCTTATAAACAGGTTTGCATCCCCCTTTTTCCATGCCCAGAGAGGTTTGAGACAAGGATGTCCCCTATATTCTTTGTTGTTTATTTTGGTTGCCTAAGGCCTCAGTCGCCTATTGGTGGACGCCAAGCACAAAGGCGAATTTCAAGGAGTTGTTATTGTTATTTTTCTAGCAATTACTCATTTGCTTTTTGTTGATGATATCCTAATTTTGTGTAACGGTTCTTGTAGTGTTGTGGCTAAATTATCGAAGATTATTGACCCGTTTGTAAAGTTACAAGCATGGTGGTCAATGATAGTAAATCCTTTATTACTTCCCAAAATCTTGTAGGTAACGAAGTGTTGAATCTCTAGAATACTTTTCCCATGTAGGCTTAAAATATATGGGTTTCCACCTGAAACTGAACTATTACATGAAGGAATATTGGTCATGGTTAATCTCAAAGATTGAGAAAATATTAAAGGGATGGAGTCTACAGTGGTTGTCAAGGACAGGGAGGCTTGTTTTAGTTAAATTTGTTCTCAAAGTGATTATATATTTTTGGATGTCCATGGCCTAAATCCCTCGGGGAGTGCTTGAAAGAGCTAGAAGAACTTATTTCAAAATTTTATGGGTTGGTTCTCAGGATCATTTCATTCTCCCCTTGGTTAAATGGAATTGTATAATGATGCCCAAATTGATAGGTGGATGGGGTCTCAAAAATATATTTTGTTTCTTGAAAGCTCTGGAAACCAAATGTGGGTGAAGAATCTTGTCTACTCATAACTTATGGACTCGAGTGGTATATCAAAAATAAATTAACCCTTACTCTATATAGGAGTGGCTAAGATTGATGGAAGACACACATGTTAATGTCTCAATGATTTGATAAGTTGATCTTAATTAATTGGATCTCATTGCTTCAGGATTGGCCTGGAAGATTGGAAACGAGTTTAAAGTTAGATTGGGTCAAGACCCTTGGCCAGGTTGCGGGCATGCCCATCTGTTGTCTTCGGTAATGATTGATTCACTCAGAGATAGAGGAATTGAAAGACTAGCTCATATCAACTACCCAAATCCGGCCTCTATATGGTGTCAAGGATGGCTATCTGCCAAATAATTACAAATTGATCAAGAATTCCATGAGCATTGCAAGGGGTTTCTTGAAGCCCCTTTTGTGTCTCATATTAGGCTCTCCTAGAATGGTGATGAACTAGTCTCGACTCACTCTTATGTGGGTATTTACACCCCAAAATATGGGGTATCTTCACTGGAATGTGATAATTGATGATGAGGCTGCATAGTGGTGATCGAGAGTGGTATGGAAAGTAAAATGCTTGGCTAAAGAATGCATTTTCATGTGGTTTCTCTTGGCAAGAAATGTTCCTACTTGGGATAATTTGCAGAGGTGTCATAATATTGACCCTTGATGGTGCTCCCTTTGTAAATCGAATTTCAAATCAATTGATCATATATTTTCTAGTTTCCTCTTTTGTTGTCAGCTATAGAACTTGTGTAGTGAAGTGTTTGGGCAAGGATGTGTTTGGAATTTTTTTGAGGAAAAGCTGCGGTCTTGGGTACAAAGAAGAATTAATAAATCATATAAATATTTTCCTATGCTTATTTTTTGGGGTGTTTGGTTAGTTAGAAACAAATAAATTTTCCAAAATAAACCGTTCTCTCTAGAGTGGCTGGAAACTAAAGCAATTACCATTCTCTCTCACTTTCCTCAACCATTTGTTTCTTCCAAGAATAGGCTTGTGATCTCGAAGTAGCCTAATAAATCCCATCCGGGGGGGTATTTTGATGGAGCTGAGTAGGGGGAAATATTCACTTGTGGTGGTGGTTTCCTTCTCCTTTTATTTGATCAACATTATTATAAAGATAACATGGGGTTAGGGAGGGGCATAAACAATATGGAAAATTTATTATCTTATCGTTCCTTATTGGATTTTTCTCAGGAGAAGGGTTGTGATCAAATCCAAGTGTTTGATGATTCTTTGTTGGTCATCATTTTGGTTAATGAAATTAAAAAATGTTGCAGTTTACACCTTAGCCATATTTTGGAGGTTTTACAGAGAATCAAGCTTTCTTATGTTTCTTTTTCTTACACTAATATTTTCAGGGATCACAACAGGGAAGCAAACATATTACTAAGGAAGCCTTCAATTGGATTAGGGGCTTTAGTGCATAAGCACAACCATAGTTCCTATTTTATGGATGAATTTGGTGCATAGGCACAAACATAGTTCTTATTTTCTCCCTATTCTTTTTCTTTATTTCTATATCATGATGTTATGTTTTGAACCTCTTGTTGTAGCCATTAAGGCTGAAACTATGTTTTTTTTGTTAGTATGATTTTAAGTGTAGCTACCCTATTTTTTTCATTGAGCTTTATGAGAGGGCCTCTGAGGGTGTTTGATGTAACTATGTATATATTTTTTGGATAGTATGGTATTTTCTTCATGGTCACTTTAGGATTGAGGCAGATCCATCATGAATACACACTCATATATGTATTTACAAAATGTAATTTTGTTTAAATTCATAAATGAAATTATAATTTTTCCTTGGAAAAAAGAAAATAGTGTGCATTGATTTCAGCGTAAGCATAGAAAAATTATTGATGACATGCATTGATTTATGTGTTACAATAATTCAACCATAGATAAAATACTCAAATTTTAATCTTAGATAAAATATTCACTTACTTGAAATGTTTGATTCTTGAAAATGTAAACTATTTGTAGTTTACTACATTCTTATTATTCTTGTTTTCCATCATTCAACATCGTTAGTCACTTTGCATTCAAACGAGGTAATAGAAAACAATTACCATTGAAACTTATTTGGGGCATAACACTATGTATGTCACAATGATTGACTTTGGAGAAAGGTACTATTAATATTGAAGACCAAGAGAGACACAGTATGGGGTTTACTACAATAGCTCGAGTTAAAGATTTGAATGACCTATGATTTCAATCACCCTTTTCATATGATCAATATGAAAAAATGGCAAAAATAAGAGGTGTTACAATAAGAATAGTAGAAGAAAATAGTTTAAGATTGATCGCAATGAATACTATTTGTAATTGACTACATTCTTATTAGTTACATTGTCTATTATTCAACATCGTTACATTGACACTTTATATTCAAAATTTTTATTTCCTCATTTTTCATTGTTCAAGTTATTAACAATCTCTATCATCTCAACAAGCTAAGGTAATTGAACAAATTTAAAATTAAAATAACTAGATTAATCTTAAACATATTTAGCATATTTAAAATGATCAAACTAATTCTATGTTCAACAAATTTTGTGTGATCACACACAATTGAAACCAACCTAGACCCATCTTAACCCCGAATCTATCAAGTGTTGAGGGATCAAATCTCTCGAGGCGCGAATCTCATTTTTTAGTGCAAAACCTGAG
The DNA here is from genome assembly GCA_031772625.1 of Pinus tabuliformis. Lineage (NCBI taxonomy): Eukaryota > Viridiplantae > Streptophyta > Pinopsida > Pinales > Pinaceae > Pinus > Pinus tabuliformis. The sequence goes on from CM062806.1 coordinate 754,314,717, forward strand.
GAAAGATTTGCACATTGAAAGATTTGATCCCTCTCAATGCTTGATAAATTCATGGTTAAGATGGATCTAGACTGGTGCTTATTCTTCAACATAATTGATATGTTTGTACATATGAATATAATATTAAATATTATGTAAAATTAAAAATATTGTTATATAAATTTCAACATATTTTACAACTTAGTATGAGAAAGCTATTGTAGTGTCCATCAAATAAAAAGAAATGATAATAAAAAAAATATTGTATAATCACAAAAGCATAAACTCTCCGAATGTATAATCAATTAAAAAAAAAAAACTAATGAAAAATCCTAGTGAACCCAGAAAGAGGATACAAGCCCAAAAGAAATTACTTCTTTTTCGAGACCCTGTTATAGGTTCTATCCAGAACCATTTGGATTTATTTATGGCATGAGACAACGCGCAGTATGGGTCTAGCTTACTGATCAATATGCACAATAAAAAAGGTTAAATCCATTTCATATTAATATTTTTTTTTATCCACTGATAAAAACCCATACTTGATCCTCTCCCTCTCCTCTCCTTAACAGTCGAGCACCTAAAGGTGATGGCGGCCAGTCGAGCCTGCTTACGCATCCTCTCCCTCTTGGTCGAGCACCTAAAGGTCCTTATGGTCGAGCACCTAAAGTATATATATATATATATATATATATATATATATATATATATATATATATATATAAAAGAATATATGGGAAATATGTGTAAATTATAAATAATAGTTATAAATTAAGATTCACTTTATCTATATATTAAAATAATGATTTAGATTTGTAATCATTATATTTTAAAATTTTATATTTAAATTTAGTTAATAAATATATATCAATTTAATATTTATAATAATATTCTTTTTAACTATATATTTATAAATACAATTTTCATGTTTCTGAGTAAAGGTACTTGAGTTTTCATGTTTTTGAGTAAAGGTACTTGAGTTGATTAAGGAGAAAATAATTAATAAAAAAATTAATATTGATTATAAATGAAATATTGTTTATTTATTTATAAATAATTTTTTAAATTATGTCTTTTTAAATATTTAATATGGAATTGAAATATAATTATAATTTTAATAAATATAAAATTGACACATAATAATAATTAATTATAATTTTAATAAACATTAATCATCCTTTCATAGAATAAATATAAATTCATCCTAATTTTAAATTTATTATATATAAATCAAATCTTTTAAATTAATAATTATTTTTAAATTAAATAAATAATAAAGTTTACATTAAAATAAATTTCAATATATGGCTATTAAACAATAAACTAATAAAATTAGAATAAAGTATACCTATTAAAGAAATTAGACTAAAGTATACCTATTAAAAAGATAAATAAAAAACAAAATGAAGTATTAATAACTTAAAACACGGAAAAACTAGGGTCAATTTTTAATTATTTAAAATGTTTAAGCCTGTATTTGGCTTTCCAAACATGTTTAATTTAACACACGAGCAACGTATGGGTTTTTAACGAGGAAAATATTGAATTAATGCTAAATTAGTATTGTTTTTTAATAAATAAGTCGTCACACTTTTGAAGTTTTATTTCCAAGTCTGTCGTAAATAAATTAATAAATGGTTCGTTACAATTTTTAAAGTTTTATTTTAAAATTGGTTTCTTAGAAAAAAAAAAATTGCTTGCCACACGTTTTGAAGTTTTATTTTGAAATTTGTGTTTTTGGAGTTTTATTATAAAATTTATTTTTCTAAAAAAATTAGTACATGGTTTATCATACTTTTTGGAGATTTGTTTTAATGATGTTAGAAAAGTAATACATGGTTTATTATATTTTTTTAAGATTTGTTTTAACGAAGATATTTCAAGTTAAATATGGTAAAATTTTTTCATATGTGATGTTTTCACTGAAAAGACTCTTCTTAATGTAATATGGATCATAGAAGTTTGAATTCAAAAATTGGTAAAATTTTCTCATATGTGATGTTTTCACTGAAAAGACTCTTCTTAATGTAGTATGGATCACAGAAGCATGAATTCAGAAATTAAATGTAGTATTAAAAATATAATAAATTTTAAAATCATTATATATATATATATATATATATATATATATATATATATATATATATATATATAAAAGCTATAGCTTAGTTATGGGTTATAAAGTGAAAATTGCATGCAAATATCCTAAATCAAAAAATTGTAACACCTCCCCTTAGGGGAAGTAGGGAACAAATACAATAGTGGGGGATGGAAATAAATCAGCAGAGTCTATCAACTAGGAGAAACCAGCGCCCCTGAAACAAACACAAAAATAAGAAGCAAACGACAACACCTTAGACAAAGGACCAAATAGGGTGAGAAGGAACCCGAAGTGAGGAGGCTCCTATGGTGCTCCCATGGACTTAAAACAAAAATATATATTTTCAAATTAATTAATAATTATTCCATTTTCAAACTATTTAATAAGTTTCTATAATTTGCTTTAAGACATGATGGTTCAAATTATTTTCACGCGAGTTTTCTTTAAGTGTGACTTTTTGAAAAGATTTCTGGTTTATTTTCCAATCTAATTTAAGTAGAATCCTAGCGGGATTTTATGAAATCATAGGTTTGATGGGTGAACTCTGCACAATCAAAGTGCCCTAGGGGTTTTTCAAGGTATTGAATGCATATATGCAGTCAAAAAACCAGTTTAAATAACACAAATCAAGATTTCACCACAAATTTTTCCACCCAGAAATCCACCAAAAAGTTGCATATGCATGTGGGAAGCATTGTAGTCATTGAAGTTAATTTTGAATATTTAGGATGGAATTAAAAATAAAATTCAATTACACTTATATTAATTTATTTTTATTTTAGTGAAAGTAATGATATGGAAGTGATATTTTTGGGTCGAAAGTACTTTATAATTTAGTATGGGGGAGATGTTGTAATGTCTACATAAATTAAAAAAAAAAATGATGTCCTTCAAATAAAAATAAGGTAATGTTGTAGGAAGGCTTAGTGACAAGGAAATGCTAACTAATGGGAAAACTACAGCTCCCCAAAAGCTAACTTTTGTTGGTAATTACTATAAACATGCGAAAATAGAGGAGAAAATGACTCGCTTGGGTAGAGGCAGGGGTCGTGGAGGCAAAGGGCACTAGAGCCAGTCGAGCAGAGGTGACCCGCCAACCTTAGTGCCAGCAAGCCAGAGGCGAGGAAGGAGATCCATGAGGACAGCAGTCCAGGAAGTCGCTCGAGCCTATAGAGAAGGGACTGACGTGGACATTCGACAACTAATTCAAGAGATGGAAGACAATGTAATGGAAGAGGATTCAGAACCAGAAATGGAGGAATGGGGAGATATCATCCCTGACCCAGGACACACCAGAGGCCGAATGATGCTTTATAGGCAAGCTCTACATGTGTACTGGGTGTTAAAGCAGCTACTAGTGAAGGCTCTCGAGCAAGTGGCAGGAGAGGTGGCAACAATAGCCCAAGGAATGCCGAATATTAAAAAGGAAATGAAAAACTTGCAGATCATCATGATAATGCAAGACAGCAAGCTGGAGGAGATCCAGCAATGGCTGATATAGATGACTCCAGCACCTAATGACTTGATGGCAGCACCTGCTAATGATGAATTGGTCACTGATGACCAAAAGGAGTAGTCCTTTACAGTTACCTCTGATTATTTTGTGGATAGATCTTCCTTTCAGATGTTTATATGTTAGTATGTAGCATGTTAAGTGTTTTTAGGTGTACAATTAATGTAGCATGGATGGAAAGACTGATTAAATTTTGTTATTGGATGGCTTATAACAAACTTAGACAGCCAACAGACTTGGTTTCCCATATGGGCAAGTTGAGGCCACCGAAACGTTGTATTTGGATCAACTTGTTTTTATAAATAGAAAAGGAAGGTACTACCCTAGCTTACAAAAAAAAAAAAACTTAAAAAAATCAAATATAATAAAAATAATAAATTAATTTAATTCAATGTATTATATTGTACATTAAATATAATAATGATAAGTGATATTCATAACAATAATATTTCATAACATACAATTAATAACCACATAAAATCTTAATAAATTTAATTAATGAACATATAGTTCTTACAAGTTGTGTTTAGTGCAACTTTTTGGAAGCTTTCACGATGGGTTTTTCTGGTCTAATTTCTCTAAAATCTGGTAGGGATTTATTGAAATCACAAGTTTGATGGGTAACCCTACACAATGGAAGTGCCCTAGGGGTTTTTCAAGGTGTTGAATCCATATATACTGTAAAAAAACCAGTTTAAATAACACAAACCAAGATTTCACCTCAAAATTTTCTGCCAGATGCCAGCACCGAAAAGTCCAAAAAATCACACTAAAACAACTCCTAATTCTTATATTAGAAATAAGACCGTTTCTCTCTCTTTATATATATCTCTCTGTGTGTGTGTGTGTGTGTGTGTGTGTGTGTGTGTGTGTGTGTGTACGTGTATGTGTATGTGTTTGTGTATATGTATATGTATATATGTATATATGTATGTATATATGTATATATATATACATAATCATGATATTTCATAACTTTATATTTAAGTTTAATTAATAAGCATGTAAAAACTTAATATTTACCATATATATATATATATATATTTAACTCTATATCTATTTATCTTTTTATATATAGTTAATATTATGCATATCACATTAAAAAATTAAAGTAAAAAACTTATAAAACATGTTGAAGAAAAATGTTAGATCTATATATTTGTAACTCTATGTATGGGTGACAGGAGAAGGACGAGTATTATACAACCTCGAAGAACAAATGGTTTATAGCCTTGCTTGGGGTCTAGGAATAACAACAAACAACCAAGCTGGATTTTTGGCACTTTGGAAAGGGTCTGACATTGCCATAAGCAAAGGGATAAAGAAAATATCAGTTTTGGGAAACTCTATAATCATTATTAGTCAAATTTCCAATACGATACCACGGAGCAAGTCTAGTCTCTCCCTAATTGTCCACATTATTTCTCTCCAATGTTCAAAATTTGAAGAAATTCCCTCCAACACATTGTTAGAATTTTAAATGATGAGGTGGACAATCTTGCTAAGCTAAGCTCTTAGCTTTAGCAATAAATTATTGAATTACATGATAGAGTAAGGGCTATGGCGCCAATCCTATGATTGTAAAATGGATTTAATCCAAAATCCTGGATGGTTGCTTCGAATGAAGCTCATGGTAATAAGAACAAAAGAGATAAATGAAGGGAGCTAGGTGGAATTCCACTTCCCTGGTATTGTATTCTCAAAAGGCCTCTTACACCCCTTGCACAAAGGAGATAACAACTAGTACAAATGGCCAGGAGGGAGGTTGTGTCTTAATGAAGATCTAAATCTTCTCCTTATGTTAATGATTCGTCTGATGTCCTTGGAAGCTATGAATATTAATGCTTTGGAGCAATCCCTCTGCACAAAGATATTCTCTATGGCATGGGAGGATGATTAGACATTTTGTTTAAAGTTAGAATTAATTTCTTTCCTCGAGGTCTTCCATTGACAAATAGAACAAACAATGTTAAATGGTAGGAAATATAGGCATTTACTCCATCCCCTTCTTTCCCTCTACATTCAGTTTGCTTGTCCAATAATTGGTTAGTGATTATGGCTAACTTGGAGAGATATGATCTAGAAGGGGAATTGGCCCATTGGAAGAAGTAGGTGGAGAGGTTGTTCAAAATTATGATGGGACTGTATGAACTTATTGTCAAGAGGTTAGAGTTCGTGGAGCAGGAATGGGAGGAGAGGTTCAAGATCATGGACCACAAATTTGAATGGTTACAAGAACGAGTGGAAAGAAAGTTCATTGATATGGAGGAAGAGATAATTCTATTGAAGACTCAATCATGCGAAGTCGTCAGGAATGCTGAGGATGAACACTGGCAGGGCTTCTCCGATTCGGTAATGGACCCGAAGAAGGCTAGCGATGATGGAGCATTGCATGGTGAAGGTCAGTCTCATGGAAAACGGGTAGTAGCGGGGAACAATATTGAAGTTGGCTGTTCTTGGGCACCTTAGTTAATATGATATACGTATTGTAACTTTGAACTTTTCATGGGTCAATTTTGTAAAGCCTATGGGAAGTTTCAATGCAAAAGTGTAGTACAAAAAGTCCATAGAGGCAAGAAATTTTTGTTGTGGTTGTATTGGATCGTTGAAGCAATAGAAGTAACTGAGGCATGTAAATGGTTATGGCCATGAAAGCCAACCTTTATAATATAAAAATAGTCATTCTGTTTAAAAAAAAGAAAAGTTATATGTATTATTAAGGTTTTAATAAAATTAAAAGTAAGAATATTTCTATATATAAAGATGTGAAATTATATAAATATAAATTTAATATTAACTTCATATCTACCAAGCGTAAAGAGTAATCAAATCTCTCTAAGTGTAAATGTTTCCCTAAGATTTGCACTAGAACAAGGTTCACCTCTTCATAATACTATGCATATCACATTAAAAATTTAAATTAAAAAAATTATAAAACATGTTAAAGAAAAATTCCAAATCCATATATTTATAACTATATATATTATTAGGGTTTTAATAAAATTAAAAGTAAGAATATTTCTATATATAAAGACGTGAAATGTATATAAATATAAATAATATTAACTCTGGGTTTTCCAAGCACAAAAAATAATCAAATCTCTCTAGTTGCAAACTTTTCGTTAAGTTTTGCACTAGAAAATAGGTTTACATTTTTAGAGATTTGATTCCTCTTGGTGCTTTATAGATATGGAGTTAAGATAGAAATATGTTGAATTTTAATACAATGACTGATTAATTATGGTGTGAATATGATTGTTATTTGATATCACCTTTTTATCTATACAAAATACAAATAAGATATCTCAGTAATATTACTAAATGGTTCCCCTCAAACATGCGAATGAATGCTCACACTCCATTCAATTTTGTTCTTTCCTCATGTTATTATCAATAGTAGTGGATTGATTACCACCTAGACTTGGCCTCAAAGAAGTAAGTAAAAGAAGTAAGATTCTAAAGAAACTCCCTTTGAAATAAGGTCTCTATATCCTCATCCAGATAGCTACTTTCTTCATTTTTATGGTAAACAAAGGAACAAAGTGCTCAACCAATGACTTATTTATGCCACCAAATAGTAAATAATTTAATTAATAACTTCCATTAACTATATACTTTAGATGCCCCCTGATGGGGGTGCATCCTAAGAGAAGACGGTGGATGGAGGGTCGTGCCCTCCACCTTGTAAATTTAAGGAGAGTAAATGTGGGGGTGGCATGGTCACCCCCTCACATGCACAAGCATGTGGTACTTAATCACCCTCAATGATATGTATTGTGGTAGATAGACAATAATCAAGGTTCGAGTGAGGAGGTTTGGGAATTTAGAGAGGCAAGGGGTTGTTTCCTTTCCTAGAGAAATTTCAGGATGAAAACCTGCAGAAGAGTTGGCGACACGATATTTGATTTTGTTGGGACTAGAAGCTTGGATGGTAATCTCTGTGAGGGTGTTGAATACACCATAATATGGGTTTCATGTCGGACTAGCCTGAGAAATTTACAGGAGGTAAGAGCGGATGAAGTAGATGAATGTGGACATGAAGGGAGAAAATACCTGGTTGAGCTTGAACTTTGGGATGTAGCCGAGCCAACCCAGAGTGCTATACATCACTTGGCATGGAATATAAGGGTTTCTCTCTGCCATAATTGGGTAATTATTAGACTTTAAGGAAATTCTCTATTTTAATATGGTCTATCTTTGGAAAGTTGTTCAATTGTCTAGAGATCTAGAGAAAGATCTGTATGTGGTCAAAGAAATCTTGGTGGCCTAGCTGCAGGGTAGTTTATCTATTAGCTATAACAATTTATGCCTTTAATGGTGGTCATGTCCTAAGTGGCCTTCAACTTAATTTTGCTTGGAACCCTCTGTTTTGTTAATTTTTTCTCATTTATCATGGTTTATTTGTCTCTGGTGGTATGTTTCTATGGTTTGTATCTATTAATGGTATCCCTGAACTATGGATGGAATCTAGACACGTTTGGTGGTGCACTATGTATAAGGGTTGATTTATATTGTTGTGATGTAGTCTATATAACTTCCAGAATTGGGACCTTCAGGACGACTTGATACCAGTGTCTTTAAACTATCGATTTTGTATTAGCTATAACAACAGATGCTCTTAGTGGTGGTGTTCCAAGTAGGCGTCATATTAATTGGACTTGGAACCCTATGTGCTACAAATTTTTTCTCAGTCATTATGGTTTATTAGTATTTGGTGGTCTATGTCTATGGTTTTTATCTATTGACGGTATCCTTTAGCCGTGGTTGGAAGCCATACACATTTGGTGGTTTACTATGTATAGGGTCGATTTATATTGTTGTGGTGTCATTATTATAAATTCTTGAATCTGTACTCTTTAGGCTGGCTTGATACTAGTGTATTTAAGATTATTGAGTTTTTAGTTTACACCCCTATAAAGTTGGCTTTGGGACTTGAGATTTTGAAATTAAAGTCAATTGATTTTGGGGGATTATGGATTGCCAAATAATGCATATTATGCATGGGGGACATGGCCCCCAAGGGTGCAATAGAGTGCAACATCAAGCCCATGAGACTGTTGATATATACCATGCAACAATGCCCCACAACGCTTGGGAGGAAATTCAAAACATAGAGGCTATGGTTGTGCATGAAAGGAAATTATTCTCAGATTTAGAAATCCTAGAAGACATAGCCTCTTGGATTCTTGATTGGGATGCACTAAGGGATGAAGGAGGCACTATTATGGGTCTCTAGTTGTATATTGGAAGATGAAGACACTACTTGGTAGAAACCTAATGGATAAAAAAACATAGAGATATAAGCTATTTGTTGGCTTGGAAAATGTCAAAAGATACCAACACAATCATAACTATCATTTTGATAGGATTGAGGAAAATATCGCTCACATAGAACTTGATTTTCAATGCAAACTAGGGTATTATGCTCCTTCAAGGCCAAATGATAGAGATGTTGCGTCAGTCTCCTCCTCAGATACTTAAGCCTTCATGCTTATTTTCAGTTTTTGTTTATACAGTGCTCTCATAGATAGCATCATGATGCTTATGATGTTGAGACTTCTTGAATTTTGGACTAATTACTCTATAGGTAGGTGGTCAAAATTATATGGTTTCCCATTTGGGTAGATTGAGACCACCTACCAAGAACATATTAAATTGATGATGCCTAGTGGATGTACATATTTCTGCTTGACTTTTTGAGGTAATGCAATTAAAATTACAAAAAAAACTATCAACTTTAAACACTTTCATTTAAGCCTCCCTTCATCTGTCCTCACCCACTCCCTTCTCTTTGAGCTTAGGAGTGAGAAAATCCAACATACAAGAATAGTGAAGCTTCATTCTTCTCCTCCAATGGGAAAGATTCATTCTCAATCGTCATATGGAAAATGTGATGCATTTTATTATATTTACATGTATGGATCGGTGGAAAAAGAGAAGGGTGAGCAAGTGAAACCACTAAAAGGGAATAAGATCATGCTAATCAGAGATGTGGAGCTTCCGACTGGTATAGTATGGGTATTCTTTGATGGAGCTAATAAGAGGGATGTTTGTGGTGCCAATATATTCATTTTCTTATCCCAGAATCTGATGGTTAGGTATTGGCCAAGACACAAATTATACAACTAAGCTCCTTGCTATGTGGTGTGCCATGAGGATTTTTATTTGGAAGTAGGTAAAAATATTTAGATTGTATGAGGATTCAAAATTCCTTATTCATTGGTTCAATGGAAGAGTTGACTTAAGGGTCCTTCATTTAGAATTTTTGCAAAGGAAAATCCACTAGCTACAAGAGAATTATGACGATGTGCAAGTTCTTCATACATATAAGGAAAATAAGGTCTGAGAAAATATGTTATCCAAGGAAATTTTTTTATTAGATACTAGGTTAGTTTCCATATCAAAGGTGTCTAATGGTAATGCGTTATCTATTTTGTCCTTTAATCAATTTGATCCTATACAAATAGGATTTAGTTAAGTTTTAAGATATGTTTAAGGTCCCAAATATATTCGAGATTTTGTTCTCAATTTAGTTTTTAGGTTATCAAGTGCGTTTCTATACAACCAAAAGACTAGACTTTTTAATTTTCTATAAAATATCATTTTTTAAAATAAAAATAAAAATTTAATGGTTGATTTATTATATCACTGCCTTTAGGAAGTGATATATAATAATCGTGCGAGAGAAATATTTCCAGCGTACAAAATAATTTAAGAATTTTTTTTTATGTTTTTACCAAGTTCACTTTAGTTTTCATCGTTTTTGTACAAAAAAATTTGGCTAACGTATTCCCGCTGCCCCCATTGGGGCTACAAATATCAAGGGAATACACCAGCCTCTGTGGGAAGGGCCCTCCAGTCTTACAACTTGCTATACTACATTGCAAACATCCTTCATGTGATTTAATGGAGGTTCAAGAAGTCAACGACTATCTTCCAACTGGAATTAGCGGAGTTTTGAGGCCTAAAATGGGCCTCCTAATGAATTATAAAATAATAGTGGAAATAATAAAATAAGATTAGATTACATCATCAAATTTTAGAGGGAAAAAAGAAAAAAACTATTTTTTTCAACTCGTATTTTCAACTTATCTCCCTATGGGTTTACTCAAATTTAAAGTGACAACACTCGTTGGATGCAGAATTTGATTCCTCATCCAGGGAGTACCTAGGTTGCATACTTTCAATGGACCCTACTACACGAAAAATGAGAAATACATGAAAAACATGATTGGAATCATATTTTTTCATGTATTTCTTATTTTTCTTGTAGCAGGGTCCATTGAAAGTAGGAAACATGGGTAGTCCTTGAATGAGGAATTAAATTTTGCATCCAAAGAGTACTCTCGCTTGAAATTTGAGTAAAACCTTAGGGAGATAAGTTGAAAATACGAGTTCAAAAAGTAGTTTTATTATTTTATTATTTTTTAATCTTTTTACTTTTTTACTCCAAAAATGCTGAATCATCCTCCATGGTTGACATCATCATCTTGAATCCTATTGGTTCTTATAAATTTTATTTTGGTTGTACATTTTTCTTAGGAGGCCCATTTTAGACCTCAAAATTCCCCTAATGATAGAATCGCCAGTCTAAAATACACATCCTTTTACGATGGGTAAAATACCGTCTCCATTACATTTACAATTGATAGCATCCATGTTATCTAGACCATGTTATTTAGTTGCTCCATAGATCGTTTAGCAAAGTCATATGAGATTTAAGATTATTGGTCCAGTCTTGATCTGTTTTGACATGACTAGTCATGCGTTGACATATGCATAGTTCACATCTATTACTTTTTGCAATTCATCATAAAATAGTGGTCGATCTTGCTGACTAGGTATATATCTTGTCAATTTACACTATTATGTGATTATGCAGGTGTGGGGATTGTTATCACCCCAAGAAACTCTCCTAGGTTGTATATCAGAGATGCTCGGGAACATTACAAACTCAACAAAAATGTTGGAAAATGGTGGATGAATGAAAGAAATGCTGCATATTCAAGCCAGATAACCACTTCTACTATGCTTAACCCAGACATGGGTGAACACCCCTAGACTACAAGGCTTTATACCATCAATTACTCACAGTTTAAGGAAAACATGATGATGGAGAATACTGATCACACCAGCAGATGCACAGGACCCTGTGATGGCTAGCCGCAACCAGTAAAGAGGTATTTAAATCTATTTCCTAGTGCACAGACAGGATGACAACTCTCTGGCATTAAAAAAACAGAAACCTGCATACAAATTCAATAATACTAACTATATTCTAACACAGAGGTGGGATGACAGCCCCTCTAATGCTAAACATCAAGAGCAAATGAAAAATGCATGACAGGCACAACCTGGAATGAAGAAGAAGTGGAAAATGAGCAATTGACAGCAAAAGAAGCTTGCATTAGCTGGAAATGAAGACCAGAAGCTGCAGGTATCATAGTAGTTATAGTCTCCAGAAGTTGAACCTCACATCAAAATGACATTCACCAACCCTATTACATTCTTGCTTTTGGGTATATATAGAGTGTGTTTACAAAATTGCTCTGCTGACCTATGCGTGGAGGGGTCATAACTGACCACCAACCACATTTACAATCGGATATGGGTCTCTGTTGCAAACTGTGTGTTTTAATGAACAAAATCGGCCTTTCTGGTACTTTGTTGTCCTTCTTGAACAAGTGGAATATTGTTTGAATAAATTTCAATAACTGTTGTAGAAATTGAACTGCTCGAGGATCATCCTTCTCGTCCTTGGCCGTGCTGTTCTTTGAATGTGGTAGCTGAAATATTAACTGCGGAGAGTATTTGGTGAATGATCGCTTGTTTTCTCCTTCAGGCGCACAAGATAGGCCGAAAACACCGAAACCATATGGCAAATGCACGAGGGTTTGAGAATGAGTATCAGTCATTGGATAGCTCAGGTGGACGACAGATATTGGATTATGGAAGTTATCGGAAGAAAGGGGAGCAGGGAGATCGAGGACCGTCGGATCGCAAGATGGACGATTGGACGGTGGACGGGCGCGGAAGCTGCGGGATGGTTAACGGGCAGGAGTCGTACATGTGGGTGGTAAGTGGTTTCCCTGCACCACTCATGGGAGCTGTGGTGGTTTTGGTACATGGAGGAGCAATCTAGTCAGGTGGCGACGCGTTGCAGGCAGGTCCGGCGGGAAACCGCCTTCCCCGCGGGCTATCGCGTGTGCAACTTGCGAGGAGAGGGCTAGCGAAAAGCATCAGATGATAGGGCAGGCGCGATCAAACGACAAGATCCTATCATACGTTTTGCGTATGTGATGTGACAGGTAAAGCCGTGAGCCCGGGGTTTTATTAAAGCTTAGGGTTATGAGGAAATGGTCATATGGCCGTTTTAACTCTGCGCTCGGGATAAAACGAAAAACCTTTGCATGTGATTTTAAACGAATGACCCACGGGAAAAATAAGAAATGAGGATGAACGAGGTGGAGGGTGGCTTAAATGAGGTTTTGAGAGAAAAACAAAGATAAAGGGGTTTAAAGGAAAATGAAGGAGAATGAAGGGGGAGATGAAACCAACTTCTGCGAACCTCCTGAAAGCACAACTTGCACTACCAAACCTGCTTTTTACCCATAAAAATCTTAATCTTATAGCAGAGCTAACACTGGCTCCTTCTGGGGATGAGATCCTCCTTGTGAGGTCTTAAGAACCTCCAGATCAATGCCTTTCCAGCTGAGAACAAATTAGCAAAAATTCCTAGTGTTCCATTGGGCATGGAGTCTACTGCATCTATATTAGAACTGATAAAAACACAATATTTACAACTTTTAAGGCCAAAGACCTTAAACCACATAATTCTTCAAAAAAGCCCATTAACTGGGCCATCAAAAATTATCTCTCCTCCCATACTTTTCAGTATGAAGGTGTTGTTCCCTTGAACCTATGAAATAATGAAAGTCCCTGTCCAGAAAGCATCAAACTTCCCATGATTGCCTTTCTTCTCCTTTAGTGCATCCCATTTCAAAACCAAGTCACCAATCTGAAAATTATCTATTTTTGCCTTTTTGTCAAAGGCTTCCTTTACCTTTCTCTAATGTGCTGCAGCCTTTTCAACTAGCTATTCTCTAATCTGATGCAACTCTACTAAATCAGTGATCCTCTTTGCCATGTATTCTTCCTCATCCTTCTCTTCTTGAAGGAATTTTTCCATAGGGAGAGCTAGCTAAATTGGAAATACAGCATCAGTTCCATATACTAGCTTAAAGGGAGAATTTCCTGTGGATTTCTTAATGGTCACTCTGTCAGCCCACAGTGCATACTTAAGCTTTGAATCCCAATTCTTTTTATTGTCCTCTAATAGCTTCTTAATTATCCTTATCAGGCTTTTATTAGAGGATTCTGCTAGACCATTGCCTTGAGGGTAATATGAGGTGGAATGAACAAGTTTAATCCCCATTGAATCACACATTTCCACCAATTATTTTTCCTTGAAGGCTGCTGCATTATCTGTTATTAACTTATGTGGACAACCAAATCTACTGAAGCTATTCTCTGTCAAAAAATTCATGACCACATTATGATCAACCTTCCTAGTAGGGACTGCTTCAATCCACTCAGTGAAATAATCAGTGGCTACTAATATCCACCTGTGCTGGCCACTAGAATGTGGGTTGATTTCTCCAATGAAATCCAAGCCTCACTACTAAAAAGGTCCTTTTGAAATTATTGGTTTTAGGGGCAGGGACTTCAATTGTTGTTTTCCTTCAAATCTTTGGCACCTGTCACAAGATTTAACAAAAGAAAATACATCAGAAATAAAGTGAGCCAATAGTACCCAACTCTAAGAATTTTATGGGCTATAGTTTTCCAATAATGGTGCCCTCCACACATGCTAGAATGAAATTGCTGCATGACTTCTATTGACCGTTCTTTGTCCAGACACCTTAGAAGCACTCCAGATGGATCCCTCCAGTAAAGCAGATTTTCATTGATGTAATATTTAGCTGCCCTAAGCTTTATAGTTCTGGCTTGATTTTGAGTAAGTTCTGAAGGGATTTCTAGCTTCAGCAAGAAACATATTATTGCAGCATACCAATTACAAGAAGCTAGATTCTCGGCCACTAATAGATTTCTCTGTGGTTTAGCTGCTTCCTGTTCTTTATTTGTCTGATCGTTTTCTGCAATTGTGCATAGGAAATCAATATCTAAAGACCTGCAATTTTCTTCAGCTAACAATCTGGCAAGACCCTGACCTCTGACCAGCTTGGTGGGCTTCATTTCTATATTAAATTCTATCATCTTTGCGATCCACTTTTCCCTTCTTCCATCAACGTCAGGTTGTGTCAAGACATCTTTAATTGCAGTAGGGGGTACATATGCAATTATCTTTGAATGCAAGATATAAACTCTGAAAGCTTTCAAGGACTTGATAAGAGCATATGCCTGTTTCTCAATAATATCATACCTCAGTTCCGCATCCCTCAAGTTTTTGCTGAAAAATTCTACTAGATGTTCTGAACCTTCTTCATCTGCCTGCAATAAAACTGCTGCAATGGTATCTTCAGAGGCAAAAGAAAATAAATGGAACTCCTTGTAATCTAGACTTATTAATGTGGGAGCCTCCATAATGGCCTTTTTAATAGACTCAAATGATTTTCTTGCTGCATCAGTCCATCTTACCTCTGATCCCTTTTTTAACATGGAGGTAACATGCTTCACCAATTCTGCAAAATTTGGAATAAACCTCCTTACAAAATTTATTTTGCCCAGAAAGGACTAGATATCTTTCTTTGATCTAGGAATAGACAAAGTCTGTATTTCTTTAACTCTTTTTGGGTCAATTTGAACACTTGCAACAGACACAATATGTCCTAATAGCTTGCCTTCTTCTAAAGCAAATTGATATTTTTTAAGATTGAAGGAAATTCCAAACTTCCTGCACTTCAGAAACACGTTTTTCAAATGCTACAAATTATTTTGATGGCTGCTTATGTCATCAAGGTAGATGAGGACAAATTTATTCTTCTCTCCCACAAATGTTATGTCCATAGATATCTGAAAGGTAGCTCCAGCATTCATCAATCCAAAAGGCATTTTGGCATCCATAAAAGTGCCCCAAGGAGTGGTGAATGCAGTGTTTTCTTGATCATCTGCGTGCACAACAATCTGATTAAAGCCTAAAAATCCATCCAAGAAAGACATTACTTTGGCTCCTGATACTTTTTGCAGCAAATGCTCCATTTTAGGTAAGGGATAATTATCTTTCTTCGAGCATTTGTTCAAGTTTCTAAAATCAACACACAGTCTGATTTCTCCACTCCTTCCTAACCACCACTAGATTGGCTACCCATTTTGAATATCTAAGAGGGACTATGATCTTGGCAGCCAACAATTTTTTAATTTCTTTTTCAATTAAAGGAAGAAGCATTGGATTTATTGGTCTCAGCTTCTGTTTAAAAGGAATAGTGTCTTTCTCCAGAGGGATTTTATGTTGGATTATGTTCTTATCATACGTCTTCAGATCAATATACTCCTAGGAAAACACATCAACAAATTGCCTCATTAAATTGCAGTATTCAGCACTTTGATCAGCAGACAAATGAGTGGACAAATTTACATATCTAGGCTGACTTGGACTTCCTATATCATGCTTACAGAATGCAGATTGGTCTTCTTTCTGGGAAGCCTTGTAAGGCACATCATTATGGTCAAACAGTCTTTCTAGAGGAATTAGACCCTTAGGAATATGATTGCTGGGAAGCTGGACAATGCTATTTTTACCAATTTTATTTCTAAGCTGGGACTGGGGGTTTTCTTCCAAGGCACCATTCTCTTGGTCAATTTCCATTTCGGAAAATTCATCAATGACTTGAAGGAACCTATTTATTTCATCATCATGATCAAAAACTTTCCAATGGTGGACATTGTCAAGCAAGGATGGTCTATACTTCATTTGGACTTCATAAACTAGTTTGGGATGGATGGGAGGTATAAATAGACTAGCAGAAACAGCAAGGGAATCAACAAGCTGATTTTGGGCTCTAGGAATATATGAAATATAGAAGTTATCAAAGAAATCTCTGACTCTCCATACCTCATCTCTGTATGCTTTCAGCCTTGGGTGCTTTGCCTGAAATGTTTTATTTACTTGCTGAATGATCAAATCAGCATCTCCAAACACCTTCAAATTATTGATTCCTCTGTCTTTTGCTACATTAAGGCCCAATAGCAAAGCTTCATATTCTGCTATGTTGTTTTTGACTTAAAAAGCCAGCTTAAAAGACAGATGTGTGCTTTCTTTCTCTGGAGATACTAGCGCCACCCCTGCTCTTACAGTCTCCCTAGAACATGCTCCATCAAAGAACATCTCCCAAACCTGAATTCCTTGCCTTTCCTCGGCCTAAACTATTGGTTTCCTGATCTGCAACGAGGCCTTCTGAGATTTTTCTATTTGGAGAATACATGCTCCAAAATCAGTGTCCACTGCATATATGGGATGATTTGTAGGATTCTTCTCATCACTAATGATATATGCCAACTGTGCTTCTATGTACAATCTCCTGCTTTCTCCTCCAAAAACTGGGACAGTGGCATAAGATAGATCATTTTGTAATGTCCCACCCAGTCTCTTAATCCACCCTCTGGACAACAGCATGCCAAACTTAGGAGGGACATCTACTACCACAATATCCATCATCATACTTTTCATGGGAAACTGAGTTAAGGTAATGGCTAGGTCTTTGATTAATCCCAGGCATTTCACTTTCCTTGAATCAAAAGATAATAGATCATGATAGGGTCTGGTGATATCAAGGCCCAACTCTTCCATGACAGCTTTAGGCATTAGATTGTGGCTGGCTCCTGTGTCTAGCAGGCAGTTGTGGAGGATTTTGTCATGAATGGTTAAGGAGACATAAAAAGATGGAGAATTATTATCAGCAGGTTCAATCATAGGATTAAGCACAATGGCAGGCTTGTCATCTTGCAAATTGACAGAGTCAGTGGAGGTTTGTGTGGTTGCTAGCTCAAGGGCTTCAAGGATAGGCTTTCTAAATACTTCACTCTTTACCAACTCTACCAGAGGCACATATTTTTTCAATTTTTAGACTTCTAACTCAAAGTTGAAAGAAGATGATAACTTATCAGAACCTTTTATCTCTTTAACTGGAGCTTTAAGGATGACTGGATCAGCTGCTGGTCTTCTTTGCTTGATATTCTGTGGTTCTGTTTGGACAATAGCTCTTTGTGCAGGATTCTATTTGACATTTTTTGCATTTGACCTCAGGTTATATCTCTGCTGCTACTCAGTTTGTAGAACTACCCCTCTGTCCCACTCCTGACTGTTTTGTTCTTGCAGTAATGATTCTTCATAAGCAGCCAGAGTAAAAAATGCAGCGCTGCCTTTATCTTCCATGCAGTGAATTTCATCCTCATCTTCTTCAAATTGTTCCTCCTCCATGACTACATTTTGGAAAGGAGATTTAACTTTCTATTCTTCTTTTGATTCTTCACCCCTCTGCATTATTTGTAACTGCTCATTTGCTCTTTTGAAAGGATTTGGATTTCTTGGAGCAAATGTGCTCTGCTGCCTCGTTTTTCCTGAATTTTGCTCAACCTTTAGCTTAGAAATTTCAGCAGCCAATGACTCTATCATCTTAGTCATTTTGTCTAATTTAGGCTCTGAATATGAAGTAGAAGAAGTAGAAGCCTGACCTCTCTACCTCCTTCTATCAGCTTGACTTTTTAGCTTTTCAGCAGCCATAATATTAGATTCCACCTCTAGTGTTGCATCCTGCATATCAGCTAGAGAGGCACATCTTCTTTCTCTCAACAACAAGCAAAAATCAGAGTCAAAGGCATTGGCATAAGTGAGTTTGTCAGAGGTGGGGGTAGGCTTTACCTCAACTGGTATCTTACTATACATACGATTGAATCTTTTATTAAAATCAGGCAATGATTCCCCATTTTCCGTCTTCAGGTTACCAAACTCAGTATGGTAGTACAACAAGTCTTTTTTATCTCCCCATTGCTTCAAAAATGCATCATCCAAGGCTTCAATATCGGTTATGGACCTCTGGGGTAATTCTCTGAACCATTTTCTGGCCTCTCCGTCAAGGCTCTAGACAAAAACTCTCATCCACACATCATTTTCACTTATATCTAAATTATTAGCATAACTGTAAAAAGCTTCAAGGTGTTCTTCTGTTGTCACTCCCTTTATGCCAGTGAATTTAGGCATATACTTCTGATATTCTCCCACAGGCATAGGATTTAAAGGCACAGGCATGACTAAAGGTCCATATCTAGTAGCAACAATTCTCTTTATCTTTGTGTGTGCTTGCTGTCCTGCCATGACTAGGATAGGTGGAAGAATAGTAGCAGATTGAATGGTAGGGAGTAATGTGATGGATGGTAGAGACAAAGGGATGTTTTGGATTGAATGGGAAGCTTTCTTTGGACTGAGTTTCCAAGGGGAACTAACTGCACAAGGGGCTGAATTAATCTCTGAAGGAATTTCCTTATTAACAGTGTTGGGTTCTAAATCTTCAAACTGTACATCTTCAGCAATAACTTTATCTTTCAGAGATGAATGAGATTTCTTAGGCTTACCTGATCCTGATGCCCCTTTCTGTGCTGCTTTCTTCAATATGACAGTCCTCTCAGGGTCAGGCATTGATTCAGCTGGTGATTTCGGAGGATTTCTTCGAGTATGTCTCACAAACTGAGCCAGAACTTCAATGTGAAGTCGCCAAATGTTGGTCTTCCTCCAGTGGAGTTTCCAGATAGATGATTACAACCAAATTATGTGTTCAAACCTTGTCTATCATCAAAGCTTGAAACTGCGTCGTTCTCCCAGGGAAGCTGACCTTCAATTCTCCTCTCCCCGGCAACAATGCCAATTAATGTTATCACCCCAAGAAACTCTCCTAGGTTGTATATCAGAGATGCTCGGGAACATTACAAACTCAACAAAAATGTTGGAAAATGGTGGATGAATGAAAGAAATGCTGCATATTCAAGCCAGATAACCACTTCTACTATGCTTAACCCCAGACATGGGTGAACACCCCCAGACTACAAGGCTTTATACCATAAATTACTCACAGTTTAAGGAAAACGTGATGATGGAGAATACTGATCACACCAGCAGATGCACAGGACCCTGTGATGGCCAGCTGCAACCAATAAAGAGGTCTGTAAATCTATTTCGTAATGCAAAAATAGGATGATAGCTCTCTGGCATTAAAACAATAGAAATCTGCATACACATTCAATAATACTAACTATATTCTAACACAGAGGTGGGATGACAGCCTCTCTAATGCTAAACATCAAGAGAAAATGGAAAATGCATGATAGACACAGCCTGGAACGAAGAAGAAGTGGAAAATGAGAAATTGACAGCAAAAGAAGCTTACATTAGCTGGAAATGAAGACCAGAAGCTGCAGGTATCACAGTAGTTATAGTCTCTAGAAGTTGAACCTCACATCAAAATGACATTCATCAACCCTATTACATTCTTGCTTTTGGGTATATATAGAGTGTGTTTACAAAATTGCTCTGCTGACCTATGCATGGAGGGGTCATAACTGACCACCAACCACATTTACAATCAGATATGGGTCTCTACTGCAAACTGTGCGTTTGAATGAACAAAATCAGCCTTTTTGGTACTTTGTTGTCCTTCTTAAATAGGTGGAATATTGTTTGAATAAATTTCAATAAGTGCTGTAAAAATTGAACTACTCGAGGATCGTCCTTCTTGTCCTTGGCCGTGCTGTTCTTTGAATGTGGTAGCTGAAATATTAATTGCGGAGAGTATTTGGTGAATGATCGCTTGCTTTCTCCTTTGCATGCACAAGACAGGCCGAAAACACCGAAACCATATGGAAAATGCACGAGGGTCTGAGAATGAGTATCAGTCGTTGGATAGCTCGGGCGGACGATGGATATTGGATTATGGAAGCTATTGGAAGACAGGGGAGCAGGGAGATCGAGGACTGTCGGATCGCAAGATGGACGATCAGACAATGGACGGGTGCGGAAGCTGTGGGATGGTTAACGGGCAAGAGTCATACATGTGGGCGGTAAGCAGTTTCCCCACACCACTCACAAGAGCTGTGGTGGTTTTGTTACATGGAGGAGCAATCCAGTCAGGTGGCGACGCGTGGCAGGCAGGTCCGGCGGGAAACCGCCTTCCCTGCGGGCTATTCCGTATGCGGCATGCGGGGAGAAGGCTAGCGAAAAGCATCGGATGATAGGGCGGGCACGATCGAATGGCAGGATCCAATCATACGTTTAGCGGATGTGATGTGACAGGTAAAGCCGCGGGCCCGGGGTTTTATTAAAGCTTAGGGTTATGAGGAAATGGTCATATGGCCATTTTAACTCTGCGCTCGGGCTAAAACGAAAAACCTTTGCATGTGATTTTAAACGAATGACCCGCAGGAAAAAGAAGAAATGAGGATGAACGAGGTGGAGGGTGGCTTAAACGGGGTTTTGAGAGAAAAATAGAGATAAATGGGTTTAAAGGAAAATGAAGGAGAATTAAGGGGGAGATGAAACCAACTTTTGCGAACCTCCTGAAAGCACAACCTGCACTGCCAAACTTGCTTTTTACCCATCAAAAGCTTAATCTTATAGTAGAGCTAACAGGGATTATATGCATGAGGAAATATTGAGGCCATTGTTGATCTTGTAATAAATGAAACATGTAGCGATTAGACAAAAGTCTTCAGATGCATTCATGTTGCACTGTTGTGTAACAATCCAACCCATTAGTTCGTCCACCAATGTCTACAGTCAACTTGATGCTTTCAACGGGGGCTATCATGTTAGCAGATCCCTTGAAACCTGCTTTTGTGAGTTTTGTAGTTGCTTCCAACAATCCCGACTCTTCACATCATGGATCGTCACATACATATTTTTCCATTGCTTCATCTTCATTGCACACTCCTGTAGCATCCAACGCCAACATTTCATTTTCTGAGTTGGAATCCAGATAAATATTGATTTGTGAACCATATTTATTCATGGTTCTCGTCGATACAAGTTTAATATGATGATTGCAAGTAACTAGATTCTCATTGAAATAAGTGTAGGACATTGATATTGATATTTATTTAGTGTAAGCAGTCAGTTAAGAAAACATAAATTTCATAATATTTTTTATTATAAAATTTAATATAATGATTTTCATATTTCTAAATGCATAATCATAACTTTTTCTATGTTATATATATGATTACAAATGAAACATGTCAGCATATCTTTATTCTCTCTTTTATAATGGTGTATAGCTTGAGTGGGCCTAATGGTTAAGAGCATGTGTTTCCTCTTGAGAGGTCATAGGTTCAAAACTAAAGGGGGTAGAGTATGCATGCCTTCGTAGACTTAGCAATCAAATCGTTTCCCTTGTCCCACAAACAAGGGGGTCTCATACACCAATTCAATAATAATAATAAGTAATTAATCGAATTTCAAATAGTAACTCTCATGTATTTCTAAACTCATATTTACCATTTCACTTTCATCTAATATAATTATAAAATTACCATATAAATAAAAACTAACAAATAACATTACAATCATTTTAATCATTGTAAAGCAATTACAATTGCAAAACATATATATATAAAATAAAAAATTATCTTTAAAGTTATTATTATTTCCATTTTATACTAAAAATTGAAATTTATTATTGCAACCAAATTTTATATTTTTTCACAGGTATATATCTATATATTTCACATGAGAAATGTACATATTTTATTTATTAAGCTTAGAAGCCCATTCTACAGTCCATTATGAAGGAGATGTCTAAGTTTATTCATTTGTCCAATAAATAAAAATAGAAAAATAAAACTACACTACAATTATCTTATTGCAAAAACGAATGAAAATAAACCCATATATATATCATTCATTTAATTATGAATGGATCATAAATTTATCTTCAACAATTTTTTTTGATTCTTCACCCCTCTGCATTATTTGTAACTGCTCATTTTCTCTTTTGAAAGGATTTGGATTTCTTGGAGCAAATGTGCTTTGCTACCTCGTTTTTCCTGAATTTTGCTCAACCTTTAGCTTAGAAATTTCAGCAGCCAATGACTCTATCATCTTAGTCATTTTGTCTAATTTAGGCTCTGAATATGAAGTAGAAGAAGTAGAAGCCTGACCTCTCTACCTCCTTCTATCAGCTTGACTTTTTAGCTTTTCAGCAGCCATAATATTAGATTCCACCTCTAGTGTTGCATCCTGCATATCAGCTAGAGAGGCACATCTTCTTTCTCTCAACAACAAGCAAAAATCAGAGTCAAAGGCATTGGCATAAGTGAGTTTGTCAGAGGTGGGGGTAGGCTTTACCTCAACTGGTATCTTACTATACATACGATTGAATCTTTTATTAAAATTAGGCAATGATTCCCCATTTTCCGTCTTCAGGTTACCAAACTCAGTATGGTAGTACAACAAGTCTTTTTTATCTCCCCATTGCTTCAAAAATGCATCATCCAAGGCTTCAATATTGGTTATGGACCTCTGGGGTAATTCTCTGAACCATTTTCTGGCCTCTCCATCAAGGCTCTAGACAAAAACTCTCATCCACACATCATTTTCACTTATATCTAAATTATCAGCATAACTGTAAAAAGCTTCAAGGTGTTCTTCTGCTGTCACTCCCTTTATGCCAGTGAATTTAGGCATATACTTCTGATATTCTCCCATAGGCATAGGATTTAAAGGCACAGGCATGACTAAAGGTCCATATCTAGTAGCAACAATTCTCTTTATCTTTGTGGGTGCTTGCTGTCCTGACATGACTAGGATAGGTGGAAGAATAGTAGCAGATTGAATGGTAGGGAGTAATGTGATGGATGGTAGAGACAAAGGGATGTTTTGGATTGAATGGGAAGCTTTCTTTGGACTGAGTTTCAAAGGGGAACTAACTGCACAAGGGGCTGAATTAATCTCTGAAGGAATTTCCTTATTAACAGTGTTGGGTTCTAAATCTTCAAACTGTACATCTTCAGCAATAACTTTATCTTTCAGAGATGAATGAGATTTCTTAGGCTTACCTGATCCTGATGCCCCTTTCTGTGCTGCTTTCTTCAATATGACAGTCCTCTCAGGGTCAGGCATTGATTCAGCTGGTGATTTCGGAGGATTTCTTCGAGTATGTCTCACAAACTGAGCCAGAACTTCAATGTGAAGTCGCCAAATGTTGGTCTTCCTCCAGTGGAGTTTCCAGATAGATGATTACAACCAAATTATGTGTTCAAACCTTGTCTATCATCAAAGCTTGAAACTGCATCGTTCTCCCAGGGAAGCTGACCTTCAATTCTCCTCTCCCCGGCAACAATGCCAATTAATGTTATCACCCCAAGAAACTCTCCTAGGTTGTATATCAGAGATGCTCGGGAACATTACAAACTCAACAAAAATGTTGGAAAATGGTGGATGAATGAAAGAAATGCTGCATATTCAAGCCAGATAACCACTTCTACTATGCTTAACCCCAGACATGGGTGAACACCCCCAGACTACAAGGCTTTATACCATCAATTACTCACAGTTTAAGGAAAACGTGATGATGGAGAATACTGATCACACCAACAGATGCACAGGACCCTGTGATGGCCAGCTGCAACCAGCAAAGAGGTCTGTAAATCTATTTCCTAATGCAAAAATAGGATGATAGCTCTCTGGCATTAAAACAATAGAAATCTGCATACACATTCAATAATACTAACTATATTCTAACACAGAGGTGGGGTGACAGCCTCTCTAATGCTAAACATCAAGAGAAAATGGAAAATGCATGACAGACACAGCCTGGAACGAAGAAGAAGTGGAAAATGAGAAATTGACAGCAAAAGAAGCTTGCATTAGCTGGAAATGAAGACCAGAAGCTGCAGGTATCACAGTAGTTATAGTCTCTAGAAGTTGAACCTCACATCAAAATGACATTCATCAACCCTATTACATTCTTGCTTTTGGGTATATATAGAGTGTGTTTACAAAATTGCTCTGCTGACCTATGCATGGAGGGGTCATAACTGACCACCAACCACATTTACAATCAGATATGGGTCTCTACTGCAAACTGTGCGTTTGAATGAACAAAATCAACCTTTTTGGTACTTTGTTGTCCTTCTTAAATAGGTGGAATATTGTTTGAATAAATTTCAATAAGTGCTGTAAAAATTGAACTACTCGAGGATCGTCCTTCTTGTCCTTGGCCGTGCTGTTCTTTGAATGTGGTAGCTGAAATATTAATTGCGGAGAGTATTTGGTGAATGATCGCTTGCTTTCTCCTTTGCATGCACAAGACAGGCCGAAAACACCGAAACCATATGGCAAATGCACGAGGGTCTGAGAATGAGTATCAGTCGTTGGATAGCTCGGGCGGACGATGGATATTGGATTATGGAAGCTATTGGAAGACAGGGGAGCAGGGAGATCGAGGACTGTCGGATCGCAAGATGGACGATCGGACAATGGACGGGTGCGGAAGCTGCGGGATGGTTAACGGGCAAGAGTCATACATGTGGGCGGTAAGCAGTTTCCCCACACCATTCACAAGAGCTGTGGTGGTTTTGGTACATGGAGGAGCAATCCAGTCAGGTGGCGACGCGTGGCAGGCAGGTCTGGCGGGAAACCGCCTTCCCTGCGGGCTATTCCGTATGCGGCATGCGGGGAGAAGGCTAGCGAAAAGCGTCGGATGATAGGGCGGGCACGATCGAATGGCAGGATCCAATCATACGTTTAGCGGATGTGATGTGACAGGTAAAGCCGCGGGCCCGGGGTTTTATTAAAGCTTAGGGTTATGAGGAAATGGTCATATGGCCATTTTAACTCTGCGCTCGGGCTAAAACGAAAAACCTTTGCATGTTATTTTAAACGAATGACCCACAAGAAAAAGAAGAAATGAGGATGAACGAGGTGGAGGGTGGCTTAAACGGGGTTTTGAGAGAAAAATAGAGATAAAGGGGTTTAAAGGAAAATGAAGGAGAATGAAGGGGGAGATGAAACCAACTTCTGCGAACCTCCTAAAAGCACAACCTGCACTGCCAAACCTGCTTTTTACCCATCAAAAGCTTAATCTTATAGCAGAGCTAACAGGGATTATATGCATGAGGAAATATTGAGGCCATTGTTGATCTTGTAATAAATGAAACATGTAGCGATTAGACAAAAGTCTTCAGATGCATTCATGTTGCACTGTTGTGTAACAATCCAACCCATTAGTTCGTCCACCAATGTCTACAGTCAACTTGATGCTTTCAACGGGGTCTATCATGTTAGCAGATCCCTTGAAACCTGCTTTTGTGAGTTTTGTAGTTGCTTCCAACAATCCCGGCTCTTCACATCATGGATCGTCACATACATATTTTTCCATTGCTTCATCTTCATTGCACACTCCTGTAGCATCCAACGCCAACATTTCATTTTCTGAGTTGGAATCCAGATAAATATTGATTTGTGAACCATATTTATTCATGGTTCTCGTCGATACAAGTTTAATATGATGATTGCAAGTAACTAGATTCTCATTGAAATAAGTGTAGGACATTGATATTGATATTTATTTAGTGTAAGCAGTCAGTTAAAAAAACATAAATTTCATAATATTTTTTATTATAAAATTTAATATAATGATTTTCATATTTCTAAATGCATAATCATAACTTTTGCTATGTTATATATATGATTACAAATGAAACACGTCAGCATATTTTTATTCTCTCTTTTATAATGGTGTATAGCTTGAGTGGGCCTAATGGTTAAGAGCATGTGTTTCCTCTTGAGAGGTCATAGGTTCAAAACTGAAGGGGGTAGAGTATGCATGCCTTCGTAGACTTAGCAATCAAATCGTTTCCCTTGTCCCACAAACAAGGGGGTCTCATACACCAATTCAATAATAATAATAAGTAATTAATCGAATTTCAAATAGTAACTCTCATGTATTTCTAAACTCATATTTACCATTTCACTTTCATCTAATATAATTATAAAATTACCATATAAATAAAAACTAACAAATAACATTACAATCATTTTAATCATTGTAAAGCAATTACAATTGCAAAACATATATATATAAAATAAAAAATTATCTTTAAAGTTATTATTATCTCCATTTTATACTAAAAATTGCAATTTATTATTGCAACAAAATTTTATATTTTTTCACAGGCATATATCTATATATTTCACATGAGAAATGTACATATTTTATTTATTAAGCTTAGAAGCCCATTCTACAGTCCATTATGAAGGAGATGTCTAAGTTTATTCATTTGTCCAATAAATAAAAATAGAAAAATAAAACTACACTACAATTATCTTATTGCAAAAACGAATGAAAATAAACCCATATATATATCATTCATTTAATTATGAATGGATCATAAATTTATCTTCAACAAATTTTTTTACCATATTTAAATTCCAAATTAGGTAAAATTTTAAACATCTTTACTCTTTACTAAAGCCAATATCATTTCTTAAATCAAAATAAAAGAGTTAGTTCAACGCAAAGAATAGAAGATATCGCTCCAAAATCTTTTCATATTTCTTTTAAGTAAATGCTCATAAAATGAATTTTAAAAGAAAAACCATATCCTATAGATATATTAAAATTAAAAAAAAACCATATCTTATGGATATATTAAAATCTCTAAAGACTAATATATCAATATCAAAATTGTATTAAATCAAAATAAAAGAGTTAGTTCAACGCAAAGAATATAAGATATTGCTCCAAAATATTTTCATATTTCTTTTAACTAAATGCTCGTAAAATGAATTTTAAAAGAAAAACCATATCTTATAGATATATTTAAAAAAAAAAAATCCATATCTTATGGATATATTAAAATCTCTAAAGACTAATATTTCAATATCAAAATTGTAATATTTAAAAATTTTATTATCATACCATATAAAAAAAAATCATGAAATTTAATTTAATTATAACTACATACATTATTATCAAAATATAATTATAATATATATAAAATTTTAAAAATATATTATTTTCTAAATAAGTAAAAAAAATCAAAAATATATTATTTTTCATTAAAATAAAGCTATTTCACTGCAATGTCCAAAAACTATTATTTTGTTAAAAAATGTCGTCACTAAATTAAATACACCAAATTTAACGTATATTCCAAATCATAACCCTCGTATGCAGATAATTTTTTCAAAACCAAAACCCATGCATCAAATTTTTAACCGTTAAAAAGAAATTAAAATATTAGAAAAACATGAACGTAATTATTGAATCCTGATTTTGCAGGTCGGACATTCCAATAATTATGATCTTGCACCCATGCATAGTTATAACTTATGCATATGCAAATACCTTTGATGTAATTGATTGAAACCTCCAGCTAACGTAAGAACTTGGCACCATTTAAATAATTTGAATGTGAAATGCTAACGTGGCATCTCAATACTTTAAGGTTAGAAATTATTAAAAATAATTTAAAATTAAATTATTAAGTTGAGAGGTTCATTTTATAGGTTAGTATGATGTGTAACGTTGTTTGTCCGTCATCAAAATCGAAAATTTTGTTCATATAAGCCAAAATAAAAATCTAAAAAAATCTAAAAAATAAATAAATAACTCTACAAAACATTTAAATAATGTGGGCTCATAAAAAAATTTCACATGAAGAAATTGGATCCCTTTCGGCTCATATTAGATCCGTATTTAAAATAAATCTATATTGGTTAATACAAAGTAGCTTGTGCTTCCATTACGATAACAACAATTCACATTTTCACAACAATTTAAACTAAAAATCAAATAAAATTTTGCTCATAAAAAACTAAATCCTTCTCAACTCATATTAAATTTGTATTTAAGATAAATCTACACTGATTAGTGCTAAATAACTTATGTTCCCATCACAACCATTCACATTTTCACAGCAGTTTAAACTAAGGATCAAATCTACCCATAAATGGATTGATGAGAACGGCGTATCATACCATTTATGACTCATCATTTTCAATTATTTGGCTTGCCCTACATTAATAGATTTCATGGAGAACCATGTGAGCCATTAAACATGAAAGCCATTGGAAATTTAGGCACTAGTGTGAGGAACATCATATGTTCCCAAAATGGTTGTCATGTATTTATTGACCCAAATTTGATCCAAGGAACCCACTTATGTCATGGATCAAATATATTGTTAATAAGTGGATTGGAAAAAACGACGTTTATAGGATTGTTGTTGGATTGACTGTATCCATTGAGAGGGTTTTTAATGTGAGCAACAACGTTTATAAGAGTGTTGTTCACTTGGCTCTATCAATTGAGAGGGTTTTGAATTTGGCTCTATCAATTGAGAGGGTTTTGAATGTGTTAGGAAGACTGGAGAGGGTTTTTAATGTGTTATGAAGCATTAGTTGTCATGGTAAGAGATAGAGTTTATACTTTGATGATATAAAAATGATTTGTTAGGATAATTTTATGATTAAAATTAAAATTTATGGGTTTATTGATTTTTTTTTTTTGAATTGAGATTTTAGGATTTGTAAAATTTAATCTAAATATTAAATGACTATTTTTAAAATCAATATTTGGTGGATAAAATTTTAACCCATTGACATTATTTTTTTATTGCATTACAAGGAAGAGAATCTTCTTATTTATATTTTTGTAGAACCCCCTCATAAATTTCTCCATTGTCCTCTTATAGTGCACATTGCTAATGGAGGCTGGACAAAATTTTAACCCATTGACATTGTTTTACTGATTGCACTACAAGGAAGAAAATCTCCTTGATGGGACCAACCCAAAGTCTCCGCACGGTTCCACACAACAAAGATCTTAATTAACACAATATTACGCTAATCACTGATTAAATGATTAAACAATTATTTTCTGGTGGATTAAACAGTTGTGGTTTGTGATTAAACTTCGGATGATTCTGGACTTTGATAAGGTGGCATTTATGACAGTCTTTATTATCACTGTGTTGGCGGTACTTACCTTGGTTTGCGTTTCCCGCTCCTCGTCTTTGCCAAAACCCTTTCTCCTATTGTTACTCGGTCATTTTGCTCTGCGTTCCTTCTGCGCTGAGGGTTTGGTCTGGAAATTCTTGTGCTGCAAATGTATGATATTCAGCTACGATTTCTGTGCGCGCCGGTCATGGATTACTCTGCCTGTGAGTATGACACCTGCATTTACCTGGGTGACTTGTGGGTTCGGCTCCTTGTGCACAGGGTGATGACTCTGTTCGTTTTCGTAGTGAAATAGTCACTGTATGTCCTATTCAGTCGTTTGGCTTGTTCTCACTTCACTGTTATTGTTCTTCAACGGTTATTTGACTGATTTAGAGTTAATTCATGTTGTGCATGCTATAGGTCACGTCTACAGTGGCCTCCTTCTGTTTGCACTTTCGCTCAGGTAACCTAGCCTTCCATGATTTTTTCCTTCTCCTCATCTTACGCTGGTTCTAACGGTCTTGGCTCCTCCGTCTCAGGTTGTCACTGTGGCTCGTGACTTCTGGTTTTGCTTTTTCCTTGCGCGACCAATACTCCAGGTAATTTCTTCCCTTAATGCAGTGACAGTTCTTTGTCCTTCGTTTATTTCTTTCAGTCGACTGTTTGCTAACAATCTCGCCCTATTTCGTTTGTGCAGGTTGGGGTTTGGTTCGTGGGTGTGCTTAGTAGGAATGCCACGGTCCTTGTTCCAGTAGGCTCTGCCACTGTTTCGACTTATTTGCTTGTGCTTAGTCTATGTCATTGTAATGGGATTGAGTCCTAGTATTCCTTGGTTGATATGCTTCTGTCGTCGCTAAGCGACCTAGGTTGTTGGCACAAGCCCTCGTTTGGCTCTACGAAATTTTGTAAGGTTACAATGATTTGAAAGAACTGTCTAGAGGCTATTCGCTACTCTCTTCTAGGGTTTCACTGATTAAGTTGATTTGGTAACTGTTCATTGTATTCAATTAAATATGTTTGTATATACCTTTCTGGAACTGAAACCCTCGTCTAGGGTTCTAATGGCTAACTCGGCTCTTTTAGCTGTTAGTTGGCTATCTCTAGACCCTCTGTCTGATGTATGCGAACATATATATATATATATATATATATATATATATATATATATATATATATATATATATATATATATATATATATATATTTTGTTCTAGAATGGAAAGAATTCACAATGTTTCGGTTTATGTCTGTTACCTCTTTTCTGAGATTTTATTTCCAGCGTTCACATGCTCGTCTTCGCTCGAACTGTTTGCAATTTCACTTGTCTGTTTCGGTCGTGGTCTCTCTTCATGGACTACCAACCCTCGTTCTGGAAATTCGCGTACAGTCCTTGTTGTTTGAGTTCTGTTCTTTTAGAAAAGAAAATAAATGAAATAGTCTGCATGCACCATGTCTGCTATTCTGGTTGTTCAATGATTAGGAAACAATAAAGAAATATTATAATGGCTGTTACAGATGGATTCGAATGAATAAAAATTGTCTGCTCTCTTTTTATTACTGATGCTCGTATGCTGAACCTTTTGAATGATTTACAATCTTCCATTTATACTTTTTTTTCCACAGTTATCTAAACTGTGCGTAGTTACTTTCAGTTTCTATTCTATTAGTTATGCAACTGTTTATGCATTCGGTTCTACTTGCATTACAAGATTTTACACTTGACATGTTTGTCTTTTTTTCCTAAAATGAAAGAAACAGTTATATAACTATTGTTTATTAAAGACAGACAAGACAGTGACCCTAACTGACTAGACTGCTTGCTAGCTGATACTGAAAAAAAAAAAAAAAAAAAAATCCTACATTCTACTTTGACTTTTTAAACATAAAGAAACCAATCACTGATAAAAATTTACACCTTGGCGGAGACCAACACCCAGTCATGGTGCCCTTAGCTGGATGCTCCTGCATCACTCCTCATTTAGATTTTTGTAGAACCCCCCTCATAAATTTCTCCATTTTCCTCTTATAGTGCACATTGCTAATGGAGGCAGGTGGTTGCTAAGGTTTGGAAGCGTTTTTTTGTTGTTGGTGTTCTTACATTATATTAAGTACATCAATGCACTGATATTTATGGTACATCACTGTCTTGAATAATATGAAGCACTAAAAATTGTTATAGCTAATCCTTGATTAAAAATTTGGCTTCTTCGATTTTCAACAAACGCTAATTGGTGTATCTACAATTTACAATCATACTCATGCATTACTATCTAGAATATGTTAAATGAGGTTTAATAAATTTTCTATACAATAACGAATTTTAGTTAAGAAATTACCAAAATGTTTTAGTAATCTCCCATAGAAGAATCACTATTGAATTCCTTATATAGGTGCATCAGAGACCATTTTATTATTTTATGATAACACATTACAATGTATTGTTATATAGTAAGTGTATTGGTGCATCTATATCTAAGTATCACTTTGTTATGTTTAAATATTTTGTTATAAAATATAATTTTTTATTTTAGAAAAAATAAAAAACTAACTAATGCAATTAATTGTATGGACATACACTAGTGCAACCATAAAATAGTGCACCATATACAATTTTTCCAAAATTGAATAATTCATCACTAACATTTGATTGTGTTGGTGCGTTAATAGTTACAATGCATTATAGGGTTTGAATTCATTATGACAATATAATCATTAAGAGTTCAACATGTCAGTGATAGGAAAATAACATGGGTGGGGAGGATAACAATCATTGTAACTCCCAATCATTCAAGCTAGACCCAATTGACAAGGTTTAGATATTTTTTTATCCAAC
This sequence comes from Pinus tabuliformis, assembly GCA_031772625.1. Taxonomy (NCBI): domain Eukaryota; kingdom Viridiplantae; phylum Streptophyta; class Pinopsida; order Pinales; family Pinaceae; genus Pinus; species Pinus tabuliformis. Next base: position 754,347,091 of record CM062806.1, read on the forward strand.
ATTAAATTTTATTTAAAAAAAATACAAAAATATGTCAATGTGCTCCTATCAAAGGAGCACTAGTGTGTTCCTTATGTAGGCACAATGGATAATGTTTCATTTTTTTGTTCATAACATGCATTATGGTGTATCCTTAAACTATAAGCACACCAATACATCAAGTAATGTAAGAAGCACCTACATAGGTTTATACATTTTGTTATAAAATAAAGGTTTTTGTTTGAAAAGAATCAACATCTAATTGATGGATTTACAATTGAGACATGTAAATTTATATCCAATGTAATTATATACCATCCTAAATTTTGTTAAAAATTGAATGACGCTTGACTAATATATGAACGAATTAGTACATCTTACTGTTTGACACACCAAGATAATGGTAAAATTAAAAAAGGAAATTATTAAACACACCCATCCCCCGCCCCCCACCCCCCCCCCCCCCCCCCCCCCCCCCCCCCCCCCCCCACACACACACACACACATATATAAAGTTCATTTAGTGCTTATAACCACACAACTACTGATGTTAATCATACCTATATGAAAACCTCATTATTAGTGCTATTCCATTACCAGATTTCTTTAGTCCCTTTCTACACCGATGGATTTTGTTTGCATTTTAATTTTATAACAACCCTTTATCATAACGCCCTGTGTATGTAAATACAACTACGTGAATTATGGACATGTACAAGTTTATGTGAAAATAAATTGATGATTGGTTGAGGGGAGGGACATACAGATCTAAAGCTCTGATGTGAAGGCTTGTTGAAGGTTGTTGCATGTCTACTGGAGTACCTATTGCATGCTTGTTTGGTTGTCTATGGTGTGCCATGAGTAGGCCCATACCAACCTCATTTAATTGCATTAAATATCATCCAACCCAAGGTTTGGCATTTGATGAAAACCATACAATTTCTGGAATGGGAAGCATGAGTGAGGAAAATGCCCATCCATATCCCACTTCCTTATAGAATGTGTCAGAAAAAACATAAGTTGCAGGTAAAAACAACTGGAGGAGTTAAGAAAGAGAGGGTTCAAGAGTGACTACATAAGTGAAGTGAAAAGAAAGTGGTGAACACATGGAAGGAGATGAATGGGAGAAAAAGTGAGAAGAAGTAGCTTTGTAGATAAAATCAAGGAAGCACCTAAAATAAAAGGAATGAATGAGCTAGTATAGAGTATCTGAGAGCCAAAGTTCATAAGTTAGGGGTGTTATTCCCTGCATCTCTTGTATAGATTCCATTAGATAAAGTGTTTAAGTGTAGAGGATAATTGGGGAGCTTTGTGGAGGAAATAAATAACTGTTGTGCTTGTTATGAGGCTATGAAACCAATGGTGCTTGTTACCTAGCTATTAAACCATCAAGACAAGGTAATTTGAGCCATTTTGGTACTTACTATGAGGCTATGAAACCACCTAGACAGTGGACTGTAAAACCCTGCAGTGCTTTCCATAAAAAGGTAGTTGTGAAACCATTAAAACAAGTTGATTTAATCTCATCTAATTGAGACATAGCCCATCTAACCTTGGGTGAAGCACTATGTTTTAACTCAGAGAGAAAGTGAGTCGATGTGGTGCTTAATACTAGAGATCAGTTGCGAAACCACCTAGACAGTGGACTCCTCTTGGGCATGTGATCAAGTCTTGGGTATGAACTTCCTTGATTAAGAATCCCCTTAGACATTGGATCTGGCTAGGGAGTGGAAAATTGAAAGAAAGATTATAGTGTAGCTAGCATATGGTTGGGTGGAGAGTTGAAGCCCCTCCATTAGCTTCCATCTATCTTTAGTCATATAGATAAGTGAAAATTACTTGTGTATTTGTTCTCATGGAAGTGATGATTATTGTTACGTTGTGCATAATGCAAGATTATTGAGCATTTATGAATGTGTTGAATGTTAGATCTCTAAGGCTTATTATCATGCTCAGGACTAGAAATATACCATGTATACTCATGAATTCTTGATGCTTACCAGGAATATGTTATTCTTTATCATGCTATTAGACATGGGAATTGTGTGTTATGTGCATTTAGATTCAACTCTAAGATTTATGATAGAAATGTGTTTATATGAATTAATTGGTTAACTTGTATAAATCTAGAATTGTTGGCCTCAAGCTTTAGGCACACATATATCAAGGGTTGGTTGCTGGAGCTTCCCCTGTATTAATCATCGTTATATAGTTTGATGGCTTATACTTCAATCCCTCAAGTTGTAAATCACCTTAAGTCTTAAGAGAGTCGAGAATAGGGAAGGGTCACCTTCCTCTTTACAATCCTATCAGATAATCCGTAAATTGGTCATTGGACTAAGTAAGAGATATAACTTATTTCTGATTTGTGTATGAGCAAGCTGAAAATGAGTGGGCGTTGGAGGAGCTAAGACCCAGTTTGAATCATGTCATGAAGGCTGGCCATTTGCCTTTGGCCACAACTTGTAACCTATATGAAATCGTTACTATGGCGAAGTGCCAATCAACATATAATTAAGGGCAAAGAGAGTGGGGTCTGGGTGGGAATGGGAGTATTGGAGCATTGACCACTACCCACCACTCATTTCCAAACATTGAGGCCTTCATTCCTGACAACGTAACTGGAGTGCTAGTGGGGGTTGGTCAACTCAGTTAGAGATCCATTACAAAACATTTTTTTTTTCCATTACTGTTTGTTTCCCATTTCCATCGCTCTGCATGAAGCGTTAATGCTATGGGTGGTAACACAAAAAATTCCCTAACATGGGCTTCGCACAGTGGATCCCATTATGTTAACTTTTCAAGGACACGTGGAGGCCACATATGTATCACATGAATAGATCATGATATGGTCTATGTAATGGTATATAACTTCAAATGAGTGTAAATTTTGATTTAGGAATTAGATCAAAGTAAATTTGATACTATAGAGAAGCTATCAGTGAGCTAAATGTTGGGTGTGGAGCCTGATTATCTTCCTTATTTAGAGGTATTGCATCATTGGACCCTAATTCATAACGGGACAGCAACGCCGCCCATTTGATCGCCGTTAGGGGGGTCCAGGGGGGTGACGACGATTTTATGAGCCCCACCCAGCATGGGTTCGGGGGTAGTGTCCCCAAAGCTAAAAATAGATGTAAAATTTCCTTGTAAAGTATTGTAATTTCGTAGTCAATATGGGTCGTTCATTAGGCAGATGATTTGATGGTAGAAGTTATGTTTAATTTAGGGATTTTTTCCGTAGATGGAAACCCCTTGCTATATACAAGGGAACTGTAGTGTGGCTGTGTATATGTGTATTCTGAGTGAGAAAGAGAGAGGATATTGCGTGAGAGCAAAGAGGAAATTACAATGGATCTGTTGTAGGTTGTATCTCTTCATTTTGATGGATAATACAAAAGGAAGGACTGGTTGTTTCTTTGTGGATGTAGCCCAAATTGGGTGAACCACGTATACCTGTGTCTCTCTTGTTTTGTGCCTTTTTTTTGTTTGTGTTTCTGCAATATTTTATGTGTTCCATTGATCTATAATATATAATTTTCTAATAACTGGTATCAGAGCCAAAGGTCTATTTGGTTGATAAACTCGCAAGAGAGAAGGGTTCCTAGTTCGAGTGGGAGCAATGGTGGAAGATGGTAGGTTTAGGGTCGAAAAATTTAACGACCAAAACTACCAGCTATTATAACTTGCTAATTGCCTTTTTTGTTATCATATTTAGAACTTGTGTAGTGTAGTGTTTGGGAAAGGATGTGTTTGGAAAGTTTTTGAGGAAAATTGATGGTCTTGGGTACAAAGAAGAATTAATAAATCATATAAAGCTTTTCCTATGCTTATTTATTGGGGTGTTTAGTTAGCTAAAAACAAAGAATTTTTCCAAAATAAATCATCCTCTCTGGAGTGGATGGTAACTCAAGCAATTACCATTCTCTCTCAATTTCCTCAACCATCTTTTTCCTCTAAGCATAGGCTTGTGATCTCGAAGGAACCTAATAAATCCCATCCATGGGGGTATTTTGATAGGGCCGAGTAGAGGGAAATATTCACTTGTGGTGGTGGTTTCATTCTCTTTTTATTTGATCAACATTTTTATAAAGTTAGCATGGGGTTAGAGAGGGGCATAAACAATATGGATGAATTTCTATCTTGTCGTTCCTTATTGAATTTTGCTCAGGAGAAGGGTTATGATCAAATCCAAGTGCTTGGTCATTCTTTGGTCATCATTTGGGTTAATGAAATTAAAAAATGTCGCAGTTTAAATCTTAGCCATATTTTGGAGGTTTTACAGAGAATCAAGCTTTCTTATGTTTCTTTTTCTTGCACTCATATTTTTAGGGATCACAACAGGGAAGTAGACATATTATCTAAGGAAGCCTTCAATTGGATTGGGGGCTTTGGTGCATAGACACAGACATAGTTCCTATTTTATGGATGATTTTGGTACATAGGAACAAACATAGTTCTTATTTTCTCACTATTCTTTTTCTTTATTTCTATATCATGATGTTAGGTTTTGAACCTGTTGTTGTAGCCAATAAGGTCGAAACTATGTTTTTTTGTTAGTTTGATTCTAAGTATAGTTACTCCATTTTATTTTCTTTTAATTGAGCTTTATGAGAGGGCCTCTGAGGGTGTTTGATGTAACTATGTATATTTTTTTTGAATAATATGGTATTTTATTCATGGTCAATGTTTGGATGGAGGCAGATCCATCATGAATACACACTCATATGTGTATTTACAAAATGTAATTTTGTTTAAATTCATAAATGAAACTACGATTTTTCCTCAGGAAAAGAACATAGTGTGCATTGATTTCAGTGTAAGCACAAAAAAATTATTGATGACATGCATGATTTATGTGTTACAATAATTCAACCATAGATAAAATACTTGAATTTTCATCTTAAATAAAGTGTTCACTTACTTGAAATGTTCGATTCTTGAAATTATAAACTATTTGTATTTGACTACATTCTTATTATTCATGTTTTCCATAAGTCGACATTGTTAGTCACTTTGCATTCAAACGAGGTAATAGAAAAAAACTACCATTGAAACTTATTTGGGGCATAACACTTTGTATGTCACAATGATTGACTTTGGAAAAAGCTACTATTAATATTGGAGAGCAAGAGAGACAAGATATGAGGTTTACTACAATAGCTCGAGTTAAAGATTTGAATGACCTATGATTTGAACCACCCTTTTCATATGATCAATATGAAAAAATGACAAAAATAACAGGTGTGACAATAAGAACAGTAGAAGAAAATAGTTTGAGATTGATCACAATGAAGACTATTTGTAATTGACTACATTCTTATTTGTCACATTTTCTATTATTCTTATATCTTTTTAATATTTAATATAGAGTCGATATATAACAATAATTAATTATAATCTTAATAAACATTAATCATCATATAAAATAAATATTAATTTATATTAATTTTAAATTTATGATAGGTAAATCAAATATTTTAAATTAAAAATTATTTTTAAATTAAATAATAACATTTAAATTAAAATAAATTTTAATATATAACTATTAAAAAATAAAAAATAAAAAATAAAATAAAAATAAAATATACCTATAAAAAGAAAAAATATGCCCTATTAACACATAAATTAATAAAAAATAAATATGCCCTATTAACACATAAATTAATAAAAAATAAAATAAAGTATTAATAACTTAAAACACGGAAAAACTAGAATAAAGTATGCCCTATTAAAACATAAATTAATAAAAAATAAAATAAAGTATTAATAACTTAAAACACGGAAAAACTAGGGCTCAAATTTTAATTATCTAAAATGTTAGAAGTCTGTATTTGAATTTAAGACACGAGCAATGTATGGGTTTTTAACGAAGACAATATTTTTTTTTTTCTAGTTAAGACTAACCTAAGTACCCATGGGGGATTTGAACCGGTGACCTATCGCAAGGAGTGTCTTAACAGCGCACCCATTCACCGTCAATCCAAAACCCCATGGGCTAACGAAGACAATATTGACTTATATGCTAAATTAGTATTGTTTTTTAGTAAATAAGTTATAGGCTAAATTAGTATTGTTTTTTTAGTAAATAAGTCGTCACACTTTTGAGTTTTATTTTAAGGTCTTGTCGTGAATAAATTAATAAATTGTTCGTTGCACTTTTTAAAGTTTTATTTTAAGGTTTGTTTCTTAAAAAAATTTAATAAATTGTTTGTCCACGTTTTGAAGTTTATGTTTTTGGAGTTTTATTGTAAAATTTATTTTTTAAAAAATGATACATGGTTTATCATACTTTTTGGAGATTTGTTTTAATGAAGATATTTCAGATTAAATATATAGTATTAAAAATATAATAAATTTTAAAAAGTGAAAATTGCATACAAATGTTCTAAATAAAAAAATTGTAGCACCTCTCCCCTAGGGGAATGAGGGAACACAAAAATAAGAAGCAAATGACCACACCTCAGATAAAGAACCAAATAGGGTGAGAAGGAACTTGGACCCTGGAGGCTCCTATGGTGTTCCCATGCACTTAAAACGAAAATATATTATTTTCAAATTAATTAATAACTATTCCATTTTCAAACCATTTAAGAAGTTTTTAATATTTATAATTTGCTTTATGATATGATAGTTTAAATTATTTCTAAGCGAGTTGTTTTTAAGACTGATTTTTTCAAAAAAAATTCGATTTATTTTCCAATCTAATTTGTTAAGAATCTCACAGGGATTCTCTGAAATCACAAGTTTGATGGATGAACTCTGCACAATCAAAGTGTCCTAGGGGTTTCTCAGGGTGTTGAATCCATATATGAGGTCAAAAAACTAGTTTAAACAATACAAATCGAGATTTCATCACAAATTTTTCCACCCAGAAATCCACCAAAAACTCCAAAAGGTCCCACTTAAAGACAACTCCATTTCTAGATCCAAGGCATATGCTTGTGGGAAGCATTGTAGTCATTGAAGTTACTTTTGAATATTTTAATAGGGTGGAATTCAAAATTAAATTAAATTACATTTATATTAGTTTATTTAGGGTGCTAGCAACGATGGAGCACCGCATGGTGAAGGTCAATCTTGTGGCAAATAGGTAGTAGCGGGGAACAAGATTGAAGTGTCCCTCTATGGCACCTTAGTTAATATGATATATGCATTGTAACTTTGAACTTTTCTTGGGTCAATTTTGTAAAGTCTCTGGGAGGTTTTAGTGCAAAATTTTAGTACAAAAAATCCATAGCGGCAATAAATTTTTGTTGTGTCTTTATTGGAATGTTGAAGCAACAAAAGTAACCGAGGCATGTAAATCGTTTTGGCCATGAAAATCATTCTTTATAATATAAAAATAGTCATTCTGTTTAAAAGACAATATATGTATTATTAGGGTTTTAATAAAATTAAAAGTAACAATATTTCTATATATAGAGATGTGAAATTTATATAAATATAAATAATATTAACTTTATATCTACCAAGTGTTAAGGGTAATCAAGTCTCTCCAAGTTCAAATTTTTCCTCAAGTTTTGCACTAGAACAAGGTTCACATCTTCATAATACTATGCATATCACATTAAAAAATTAAATTTAAAAAATTATAAAACATGTTAAAGAAAAATTCCAAATCCGTATATTTGTAACTATATATATTATTAGGGTTTTAATAAAATTAAAATTAAGAATATTTCTATATATAAAGATGTGAATTTTATATAAATATAAATAATATTAACTATGGATTTTCTAAGTGCGGAGAGTAATCAAATCTCTCCAGTTGCAAACTTTTCATCAAGTTTTGCACTAGAAAATAGGTTTGCACTTTTAGAGATTTGATTCCTCTTGGTGCTTGATAGATATGGAGTTAAGATAGAAATATGTTGGTTATTAATACAATGGTTGACAATTTATGGTGTGAATATGGTTGTTATTCGATATCACCTTTTTATCTATACAAAATAAAAATAAAATATCTTAGTAACATTACTAGACAACCCCCCTAAATCATGCAAATGAATGCTCACACTCCATTCACTTTGGTTTTTTCCTCCTACCGCTACATATACAATGGATGCTATGCCTATTAGTAGTGGATTGATTACCACTTAGAATTGGAATCAAAGAAGTAAGTAAAAGAAGCAAGCTTCTGAAGTAACTCCCTTTGGAATGAGGTCTCTCTATCCTCATCTAGATAGCTATTTGGTTCATTTTTATGGTAAAGAAAGGAACAAAGTGCTCAACCATTGACTTATATATGCCACCAAATAATAAATAATTTAATGACTAACTTCCATTAACTATCTACTTTAAACAACCCTAATGGGGGTGCATCCCGAGAGAAGATGATGGATGGGGGGTCATTCCCTCCACCTTGGAAATTCAAGGAGAGTAAATATGGGGGTGGCATGGCTGCCCCCTTGTATGCATAAACATGTGGTACTTAATCACCCTTAGTTATATGTATTGTGGTATATTGACAATTATCAAGGTTAAAGCGAGGTGGTTTGGGCATTCAGAGAAGTAAGGGGGATGTTTCGTTGCCTCAAGAGAGATTTTAGGATGAAAACTTGCAGAAGAGTTAACAACATGGTGTTTGATTTCATTAGGAGTAGAAGCTTGGATGATAATATGGGTGAGGGGTTCTAAATACTCTAGTTTTTTGGTTGCACGTCAGACTAGCCTGAGAAATTCACGGGAGGAAAGAGCGGACAAAGTAGATGAAAGAGGAAATGAAAGGATGCAAAACCCAGTCGAGCTTGAACTTTGGGATGTAGTGGAGCCAACCCAAAGCACTATACATCACCTGACATGGAATGGAAGGATTTCTTTCTACCATAACAGGGTAATTATCAGGCTTCAAAGAAATCCTTCGTCTTTTATATGGTATATCTTTAGAAATTTGTTGAATTGTCTAGAGATCCAGAGAAAACTATGTATTGGGTCAAAGAAATATTGGTGGCCTAACTGCAAGGTAGTTTATGTATTAGAGATAAAAATTTACATTCTTAATGGTGGTCATGTCCCAAGTGGCCTTCAACTTAATTAGGCTTGGAACCCTCTGTGTTGCTATTTTTTCTCATTCTTCTGGGTTTATTGGTCTCTGGTGGTATGTGTCTATGGTTTGTATCTACTGATGGTATCCTTGAACTATGGCTAGCATCTAGACATGTTTGGTGGTTCACTATGTATAGGGGATGATTTATATTATTGTGGTGTAGTCTGTATAACATCCAGAATTGGTACCCTTCAAAACGGCTTGATACTAGTGTCTTTAAAAATTTCAATTCTCTTAGTGGTGGTTTTCCAAGCAACCGTCAACTTAATTGGAATTGCAACCCTCTATGCTACAAAATCTTTCTCATTCATTAGGGTTTATTAGTCTTTGGTGGTCTATGTCTATGGTTTTTATCTATTGATGGTATCCATGAGTTGTGGTTGGAAGCCATACATGTTTGGTGGTTCATTATGTATATGGGACAATTTATATTATTGTGGTGTCATTTTTATAAATTCTCGAATTGGTACTCTTCAGGCTGGCTTGATACCAGTGTCTTTAAAATTATTGAGTATGTAATTTACACCCTTGTTGAGTTGGTTTCGAGTCCTTAGAATTTCAAATGAAAAGTCAACTTATTTTGCGGGATTATGGAGCACTAGAGAATGCATAATAGGTGTGGGGGGCATGGACCCCAATTCCGCAGTAGAGTGTAACAATAAGCCCAGGAGACTGCTGATAGATACCATGCAACAATGCCCCACAATGCTTGAGAGGAAATTCAAAACTTAGAGGCAAGGGTTGTGCATGAAAGACAATTCTTCTCAGACTCATAAATCGTAGAAGACATAACCATTTCGATTCCTGAATAGGGCACACCTGGGGATGAAGGAAACACTATTATGGGGCTCTGGCCATATATTGAAAGATGAAGACACTACTTGGTAGAATCTTAATGGATAAACACACATAGAGATATAACATATTTGCTAGCTTGGAAGATGTCAAAAGATACTGATGCAATTAAAAACTACCATTTAGATAGGATTAAGGAAAATATTGGTCACATAGAACTTCATTTTCAATGCAAACCAGGGTATTATGTTCCTTCAAGATCAAATGATAGAGATGTTTCTTTAGTATCCTCCTCAAATACTTGAATCTTCATGCTTACTTTTAGTTTTTGTTTTTACAGTGCCCTCATAGATAGCTTTGTTATGCTCATGATGCTGAAACTTCTTGAATTTTGGACTAATTACTGTATAGGTAGGTGGTCAAAATTATCTGATTTCCCATTTGGATAAATTGAGACCGCCTACCAAGAACATTTTAAACTGATGATGCATGTTGGATGTACATGTTTCTGCTTGACTTTTTGAGTTAATACAATTAAACTTACAAGAAAAACTATCAAATTTAAACACATTCATTTAAAGCTCCCTCCATCTTTCCTCATGAATTCCCTTCTCTTTGAGCTTAGGAGTGATAAAACCCAACATACAAGAAGATTGAAGCTTCATTCTTCTCCTCCAATGGGAAATTTTCACTCTCAATTGTCATATGGAAAATAACAATGCATTTTATTATATTTACATGTACAAATTAGTGGAAGAAGAGAAGGGTGAGCAAGTGAAACTGCTAAAAGGGAAGAAGATCATGTTAATCAAAGATGTGAAGCTGTCGACTCGTATGGTATGGGGGTTGTTTGATAGAGCTACTTAGAGGGATGTTTGTGGTGCTAATATAATCATTTTCTTCTCTCAGAATCTGATGAATAGGCATTGGCCAAGACACAAATTCTATAGATGAACTCCTTGCTATCTAGTGTGCCATGAGGATTGTTCTTTGGAAGCATTTAAAAAAATTTGGATTGTATGGGGATTCAAAATTCCTTATGCATTGGTTCAATAGAAGAGCTAACTTAAGGGTCCTTCATTTAGAATTGTGGCAAAGGAAAATCCACTAGCTACAGGAGCATTCTGATGATGTGCAAGTTCTTCATACATATAAATAAAATAAGGCCTCAGAAGATATGTTATCCAAAGAAGCTATGCTATTAGACATTGAGTTAGTTTCTATCTCAAATAAGATTTAGTTAAGTTTTAAGATATGTTTAAAGTCCCAAATATATTTGAAATTTTGTTCTCAATCAAATTTTAAAGTCCCAAATATACTGAAATTTTGTTATCCATCAAATTTTAAAATTATCAAATATGTTACTACCCGTGCTTTTTAATTTTCTATAAAATATCATTTAAAAAAAAATGAAAATAAAATCTTTTATGATTGATTTATTAAAAAATGTCCCTCACTAAATTAAATACACCATAAATGCTTCGATTAACATATCCGAATCATAACCGTGGTATGCAGATAATATTTTCAAAACCAAAACCCATACATCACATTTTTAACCCTTCAAAAAAAAATTAAAATATTAAAAAAACATGAACGTAGTTATTGAATCATCCAATAATTACGATCTCGCACCCTAGTCATAGTTATGCATATGCAAAGACCTTTCATGTGATTGATTGAAATCTCCAGCTAACCTAAGATCTTGACACCATTTAAATAATTTGAATGTGAAATGCTAACCTAAGACCTTGACACCATTTAAATAATTTGAATGTGAAATGCCAACCTAGGCATTTCAATACTTATCGTTAGAAACCACCATGTGAACCATTAAAATTGAAAACAACTCAAAATTAAATTATTAGTACGAGGTAGCTTGTGCTGCCATCACGGTGTATCATACCATTTATAACTGGTCATTTTCATCCATTTGTCTTGTCCTACATTAATAGATTTCATGGAGAACCATGTGACCCATTAAACATGAAAGCCATTGGAAGTTTAGGCACTAGTGTGAGGAACATAATATGTTCCCAAAATGGTTGTCATGTATTTAGTGACCCAAATTTGATCCAAGGTACCCACTTATGTTAGGGATCAAATATTTATTAATAAGTGGATTTATAAAAACGGTGTCTATAAGATTGTTGTTGGCTTGACTCTATCCATTGAGAGGGTTTTTAATGTGAGAAACTGTGTTTATAACAGTGTTGTTCACTTGGCTTTTTCAATTGAGAGGGTTTTTAATGTGTTAGGAAGAATGAGATGTTACATTAAGAGATAGAGTTTATAGTTTGATGATGTAAAAATGATTATTGAGTTGAGAGATTTATTCTACAACTTAATATAAAAGGATGTGTAAGTATATCTATCAGTTTGTCACCTTTTAAAATAAATAAAAAATAAAAAAAATTAGTAAAATAATTAGAAGTAAAAAAATGTGTATGTTTAAATCTTATACTTTTTAAAAATATTTCAACAAGAGATTTAAATAAAATATTTGAAGATCTATGTTAACTAATTTATGCCAATATCAACTTCATATATATCTATTTATAGAAAAAACTGTTAAAATAAAATACTAACTTGAGATGCTTCGAATTAGGGTTTTACCTATGCCTTTAAGTAGATCATGACGTAAGGTTGATGATAGAGGATAATGTATGATGAATTCATAAATATTAGGCGTGGACAAAGATCTACATTCATTGTAAATGGTTGTAATATTCGCTTGAGAATACGAAAGTGGTGGAGGTCAAAGGTTAGCTAGTTTTTGGTATTAAAATGGGTTCTTGCGTAAAATATCTACCTATTATGTAATTATTTATGGTGTGCCATTTTTCATTTTCTGATATTTAAGTTCCTTCATAATCTTAAAAGTTTATTTTAATTAAGCTTCTAGTCTCGTTTAGATGTCTAGTCGTCATTGTATTTAGACTTTGTGTGTGTTTGAGGAATAAATTAGGTACCTTAAGCCCAAAATTTGGTATTAGAGCAATTTATTGTTGTAGCATATCTCATTTTGACTATAGAGGAGTGTCTCTATTGTCAAAGATTGAAGACATTTAACCCAAATTTATTCAATAATGTCATTATTATTCAATATTGGAGATAACATATTTTAATGTTGTATATAAAAAAAATATTTAATGTGGGTTATCAATAAAATATTTTAATACTAATTAATATTGAAATATACTTAAAACTACATTAATAACAAAAAAAACATTTTAATTTGCCTAATATTGATAAAATGTCTTGATGTACATGTTATGTAAAATATTTTAATATCAATTATGTATATATTATATATCATTAAAAAAAATTATGTATATATCATGATTTTTTTTTTTTTTTTTTTTTTTTTTAATGGTTAAAATGTTTATTTGATCTTTTATATACTATATTTAGCATTAAAAATACAATTTAAATAATGAAAAATAATATTGTATTTTGCACTCTAAATAAGTTTGCACATAAATAATTTTGATCCCTCTCGACTCATGTTAGATTCGTACTTAAGATGTATCTATGTTGGTAATATAATTTGTTATGATAATTTTATGATTAAAATTCAAATTTATGAGTTTATTGAATCTATTTTAAGAATATATTTTAGTTTTTTGATTTGGAATTCTAGGATTTTTAGAGTTCAATTTGGATATTAAATGATTATTTTTAGAGACAACACCCCGTGGACAAAAATTTAACCCATTGACATTGTTTTATTGACTTGCACTACAAGGAAGAAAATCTCCTCATCTAGACTTTTGTAGAACCCCCTCATAAATTTCTCCATTGTCCTCTTATAGTGCACATTGCTAATATAGGCAGGTGGTTGGAGCTTTTAGAAGAGTTTTTGTTGTTGTTGGTGTTCTTACATTCTATTAAGCACATCAATGCACTGATATTTATGGTGCATCACTGTCTTGAATAACATGAAGGACTAAAAAAATGTTATAGCTAATACTTGATTAAAAATTTGGCTTCTTTGACTTTCAGCATACTCTAATTGATGTATCTAGAATTTACAATCATATTGATGCATTACTATCTAAAATATGTTAAATGAGATTTAAACAATTTTCTATACAATAATGAATTTTAGTTAAGAAATTATGAAAACGTTTTACTGAGATCCCATGGAAGAATCACTATTGAATTCCTTATATAGGTACATCAAAGAACATTTTATTATTTTATGATAACACATTACAATGTATTATTATATAGTAAGTGTATTGGTGCATATATATGTAAGCATCACTTTATTACGTTTAGATATTTTGTTATAAAATACAATTTTTTATTTTAGAAAAATTCAAAAACTAACCAATGCACTTAATTGTATATAATTGTATGAACATACACTAGTGCAACCATAAAATGGTGCACCATATATAATTTTTCTAAAATTGAACAATTCATTACTAACATTTGATTATGTTGGTGTGTTAATAGTTACAATGCATTATAGGGTTTGAATTCTTTATGACAATATAGTCGTTAAGAGTTCAATGTGTCACTGATGAGAATAGAATGTGGGTGGCGAGGATAACAATAATTTCTCCAAATCATTCAAGCTAGACCCAATTGACAAGGTTTAGATATTTTTTTATCTAACATTAATTTTTATTTAAAAAAATACAAAAATATGTCAATTTGCTCCTATTAAGGAGCACTGGTGTGTTCCTCATGTAGGTACAATGGATAATGTTTCATTTTTTTGTCATAACATGCATTATGGTGCATCCTTAAACTATAATCACATCAATACATTAAGAAAGGTAAGAAGCACCTAAGTGGGTTTATACATTTTGTTATAAAATAAATCTTTTTGTTTGAAAAGAATCAACATCAAATTGATGGATTTACAACCGAGACATGCAGTTTTGTACCCAATGTAATTACGTACCATCCTACACTTTGTTAAAAAATGAATGAAACTTGACCAATCTATGAATGCATTAGTACATCTTATTGTTCGACACACCAAGGTAATGGTAAAATTAAAAAAGGAATTTTTAACCCCCCACCCAACACACACACACACACACACAAAGTTAATTTAGTGCTTCTAACCACACAACTACTGATGCTAATCATATCTATAAGAACACTTCATTATTAGTGCTATTCCATTACTATATTGCTTTAGTCCCTTGTGAAACCCATGGATTTTGTTTTCTTTTTAATGTTGTAACAACCCTTTATCATAGCACCCTATGTATGTAAATACAACTACGTGAATTATGGACATGTGTAAGTTTATGTGAAAATAAATTGATGACTAGTTGAGGGGAGGGACATATAGATCTAAATCTATGATGGGAAGGCTTGTGGAAGGTTGTTTCATGACTACTGGAGTACCTATTAGATGCTTGTTTGGTTGCCTATGGTGTGCCATGAGCTGATTTATACCAACCTCATTTAATTGCCTTAAATATCATCCAGCCCAAGGTTTGGCATGTGATGAAAACCATAACATTTATGGAATGGGAAGCATGAGGGAGGAAAATTCCCATACCTATCACCCTTCCCTATAGAATGTGGCAAAAAAAATAGAAGTTGCAGGTAAAAACAACTAGAGGTGTTAAGGAAGAGAGGGTTCAAGAGTGGCTAAAGTAGTGAAGCGAAAAGAAAGTGGTGAACACATGGAAGGAGATGAATGAGAGCAAAAGTGAGAAGAAGTAGCTTTGTAGAGAAAATAAAGGAAGCACTCAAAATAAAAGGAATGAATGAGCTAGTATAGAGTATTTGAGAGTCAGTGTTCATAAGCTAGGGTTGTTATTCCCCACATCTCTTGTATGGAGTCTATTAGATAAAGAGTTTAAGCCTATAGGATCAATGGGGAGCTCCATGGAGGAAATATATATCATGGTGCTTGTTGTGAGGCTGTGAAACCACTAGTTCTTGTTACCTAGCTATTAAACCATTGAGATAAGGTAACTTGAGCCACTGTGGTGCTTACCGTGATGCCATGAAGCCACCTAAACAATGGAATATGCTTTCCATGAAAAGGTAGCTATGAAACCACCAAAACAAGTTGCTTTAATATCCTCTAACTGAGACATATCCCATCTAACCTTGGGTGAAGCCCCATGGTTTAACTCAGAGAGAAAGTGAGTCATTTTGGTGCTTACTACTAGAGAGTAGTTGTGAGACCACCTAGAAAGTGGAATCCTCTTGGGTATGTGATCAAGCCTTGGGTATGAACTTCCTTCATTAAGAATCCCCTTAGACTTTAGATCTAGATAATGAGTGGAAAATTTCAAGAAAGACTATAATGTAGCTAGCCTATGGTTGAGTGGAGAGTTGAAGCCCCTCCTTCAGTTTCCATCTATCTTTAGTCATGCAGATAAGTGAAAATAGCTTGTGTATTTGGTCTCATGTAAAGTGATGATTATTGTTACGTTGTGCATAATGCAAGTTTGTTGAGCATTTATGAATGTGTTGAATCCTAGAGCTTTAAGGATTACTGTCATGCTCAAGACTAGAAATATACCATGTATACTCATGAATTCTTGATGCTTACCTGGAATATGTTATTATTTATCATGATGTTGGACATGGGGATTGTGTGTTTATGTGCATTTAGATTCACCTATAAGATCTATGAATAAATGTGTTTATATGAATTAAATGGTTAACTTGTGTAAATCAAGAATTACTGGCCTCAAGCTTTGGGAACACATATCTCAAGGGTAGGTTGCTGGAACTTCCCTTGTATTAATAATCGTTATAGAGTTTGATGGCTTATACTTCAAGCCATTAGGTTTTAAATCACCTCAAGTCTTAAGAGAGTCGAGAATAGGGAAGGGTCACCTTCGTATTTACAATCCTATAATATAATCCCTAAATTGGTCGTCAGAATGAGTAAGAGATATATCTTGTAGCTGAATTTTGTATGAGAAGGTTGACAATGAGTGGGCATTGGTGGAACTAAGACCGAATTGAATCATGTCATGAAGGTTGGAGATCGGCGTTTGGCCACAACTTGTAACCTAGATGAAATTGTTACCATGGCCAATGTGCCAATCAACATAGAACTAAGGGCATAAAGAGTGGGGTCTATGTGGGAATGGGAGTATTAGAGCATTGACCACTACCAACCACTCATTTACAACCATTGAGACCTTCATTCCTAACAACATAACAGAAGCACTAGTGGGGGTTGGCCAAATTAATTAGATACCCATTGCAGAACCTTTTTTTTCCATTACTACTTGCTGCTCAGTTCCATTCCTCTGCATGAAGCATTAATGATATGGGTGGTAACACAAGAAACTTCCCTTACATGGGTTTGACGCAGTGGATCCCATTACACTAAATTTGTAGGGACATGTGGAGGCCACATAGGTTTCACATGGCTAGATCATGATATGGTATATGTAATTGGCCATAACTTCAAATGTGTGTAACTTTTGATTTAGGAATTAGATAAAAGTAATTTTGATGCTATGGAGAAGCTATCAATGAGCTAAATACAATGATGGTATGAATTATTAAATTCCAAAAAATTGTATAAATGAGGTTTTTTTCTATCCCCATCTTCATAAAAGACCTTGGGGATCTTGTTAATGGTAGGTAACAACTTCCTTAGTCTAAGAATCCTTAAGGGGGAAAGGGAGGTTGTTAAAGAGTTGTATTATAGCACCCAAGATCATTACTTGGACTTGATGGGACTTGAAAGATAAAGTTTAGAGCTCTATTACAAAGTGGATTACGTTAGAGTCAAGATTCAGCAATGGACCCAGAGAGACTTACACACATAAAATAAACCTTTAGTTTGATATTTTAGTTGCTCTATACACGTGTACTAATGATAAACTTATAGTGGATATGACTATTGGTTGAAAAATTGCTAATCTGTTATTTTGATTTCTAACCTGCATACTAACATGGGACTTGATTTTGTAATCATATTTAGAGTTGCATGCTCAAGTGCAGACATGCTAAGGTGATGAATGATTATGTTTATTCAGAAGACCCTTAAGAGTTTGAGAGATGAATTGAGAAGTTACAAATATGACAACAAAAATGTTGTCCAAGCACAATAAAGGAAAGAAAAGGTGAATATAGCGATCTTGTAGAGTTTGTTAGATATGAAAAGAGAGAAGAAACATGAGCTTGGTGCCATCTATCTACATAGACACAAATCCAAGAGAATTCCTTTTGAAATCTAGAGACAAGGACTAGAAGCCAATAGAGTAGAAGGAAGTAAGTTGTGGAAGAGGCATGAGAAAACTAACGAAAGCATAATGAAAAGAGAAACCTCACTCAGTATTTTGAAAAGAAAATCAAGTAGCCATAACTAGATTTCTAACACACAACCAAGAGACACCCTAGCAAAGGAGGAGCGAGAAGTGCTCAATCCTAGAGGAGTTAAAAAAGTGAAACCTCCTACCTTTGATAGAGAAAATATGAAGTTTGAATAGGTAGAAGCCTCGACGTCGGGAATGAGGAAATATTTTAGAGTCCATGACTATTCTAAAATTATGAAGTTTAGAGTGGCTATTTTCAACTTAAAAAGAAAGGATGACATATGGTGGGAATATTTGAGAAATGTTAAGGGCATTAGAGAAAAAGAACTATTGTGGAGGAAGTTTGAAAATTATTTCTACAAGAAGTACTTATCTAAGAGGTGTTATGGTAGTAAAGTTAAAGAGTTCCATTAGCATAATTTGGGGAAACTTACCATGGATGAGTTCACCAACAAATGCTTAGAACTATTGAGGTATGCGTCATACATCATGGATGGGAAAGTGAGGATGTGTCATATAATCCGAAAGGCTAAGCATTGTTACAATTAGTCCAAGCATAAGATTCGATTCTGATCAGATTAGAAGAGTAATGGCATAAATAGTTTTAAGGGAAAAGGATAGAGACCCCTAAGACCCCAACATGAAGACATAGTTGTAAAGTTCATCCTTCTGGCCAAGGGTAATTCTAACTAAATTCCACTACTAGCAATAGAGATCAACCTACTAGATACGTAAGAGAGGAAGCTGTAAAATTCAAGAGAGGACCCTCCAATGATGAACATGTGGAGAGACCCACTTGCGAAAGGATTTTCCTCACCAACAACAAAGCAACAAAATATTGTAAAATATCTAAGAGGTTGCGATGGTGAATGATGTGGCCCAGAGTGTGCCTTGAATATATGCGATATTAGATAATAAGAAAGTAGATTATTAAGCCTCAATAATTGAAATGGAAGGTATGCTCATCAACTAACTTGTTTCAATTTTATTGACCTAGGTTCTAATTTCATCTATATCATCCTAAAGATCATAGAGAAATGTGTATTGCAAAGGAAGACTCATGAAAAATTATGGTTACTATAACTAACCATGGGAGTTAAAAGTGAGTGATGGACTTAGTGGAATTATGCCCCATGTAGTTAAGCATAATGTCCACTACCACCGCTCTCGATCTCTTGCTATTAGGATTTTAAGATGTCCTAATTGAAATGGATTGAATAGAAGCCCATATAACCAAATTGGATTGTTACAAAAAGTCAATGGAATGACTTTGTGATGAAGGTAATGAAATGGTGCTTCTAGGAATAAGGAATCTTATCTATTTCTGATGAATATTAGCAGTACAGGTAAAGAGGTGTAGTAGAAAAGGGTGCACCCTATATGTTATTTAGATGACTAGAAAGCCAATGCGTAGTGAGGTTGGAAGGGAAGATTACATGGTATTAAAGAAATTCAATGTGTTCCCTAAGGAAATACTAGTATTTCCACCTAGAAGAGAAATTGATTTCTCCATTGAGTTTCTTCCTGGATGATTGCCAGTCTTAAAATCCCCATACTGTATGATCACATTGGAGATAGTGGAGCTAAAATTATAGTTGAAGGAAATTTTGGACAAGGGATACATTAGGTCTAGTGTGTATCCCTAATGAGACCTA
The DNA here is from genome assembly GCA_031772625.1 of Pinus tabuliformis. NCBI lineage: Eukaryota > Viridiplantae > Streptophyta > Pinopsida > Pinales > Pinaceae > Pinus > Pinus tabuliformis. The sequence continues at coordinate 754,366,836 of CM062806.1, forward strand.
AGACTATTGTAAATAAAAGGGATGGCATGATGTAGCTATGCATTGATTATCAACAACTTAATAAAGAAAAAATAAAAAAACAAGTACTTAGTGCCCAAACTTGATGACCCATTTGATTAATTGAGAGGGGATGTGATATTATTGAAAATAGACTTGAGATATTGTTATCATAAAGTTTAAATTAATGACGAAGAAATCTAGAAGAATTTTTTTAGGATTATATATCAACACTATAGTTCATAATTGTGCCATTTTGGCTCACAAATACCCTAGCCACAGTTATGTATCGAATGAATAATGTCATTAGCCTATATTTAGACCAATATGTATTGGTATTTGTGGATGACATCTTCATGTACTTAAAAATCAATGAAACGAATTGATAACATTTGAAAACAGTATTATAGTTGTTAAGAGAGGACAAGCTCTATCCTAAGCTCAATAATTTTGATTTCATCCATTCATGAGTTAAGTACTTGGGACATGTCATTTCAAGAGGAGTGCTTTTGGATCCTAAAAAGATTAAGGTCATCATGGAGTGATCCACAACCTAAAATGTCATAGAATTTAGATATTTCATTGGATTGGATGGATATTACAGGTTATTCATTCAAGAATTTTCAAATATCGGGCATCCAATTAGATCCCTATAGAGGAAAGGAGCCAAATTTTTATAGACATCAAAGTGTGCAACTAGTTTTGAATGACTTACAAAGTTTCTCACGTGCACCTATTTTGCGGATAATAGTCTTGAAAAAGGACATTTTTGTCTGCACAAATTCTTGTAAAGAGGTAATAGGTGGAGTCCTAATGTAGGAAGGACACGTGGTCTATTATGATTCAAGAGAATTAAATGAGAATGAGAATAACTATCTCACTCATTACTTGGAACTTGTAGTGACAGTGCAAACATTGAAAATGTGGAGGTGCTACATGATTGGGAAGAGGTTTGTATTGATGTCAGAACATGGAGGACTAAGATACTTGGTTGAATATCCCACGTTAAATGCTAGAAAAGCCAAATTGTTGGCTTTGATAAATGAGTTTTATTTTGAGATAAAACACATTAAGGGCATGGAAAACAAAGTATCAGTCACACTTAGTAGAAGTCTGCAAGTAGATCACTTAGCATTCAAGAGAACTTGTGAATTTAATATCAAAGAAAGGATCAATAAGGAATTGATACAAGATGAGAAATTTTAGAATGTGAAAGATTTCTCGTAGAAGGAGCCATAGGTTCAATTGAGTAATAATTATATGCTCACTAACGATGGAATTTTAAAATTCAAGGATAGATGGTACACACCTTGTATGGGAAACTTGAAGAAGCTCATCTTGGATGAGTTTCATAAAATATCTTATTTAATTCATCCTGGTCATTAGAAAATGATAACAATCAAGAATAAATTGTATTATTCGCAAGGCATGAAAAAGGAAATTGTTGAATACATTATCAGGTGTCTGGAATGTCAAGAGGTCAAAGTGGAATGTAGACATGTAACAAAAATGCTACAACCAATACCCATTCTTGAGTGGAGGTGGGAAGTCATATCTATGGAATTCATCACTAGCTTTCCTAGAACATCCAAGCAGAAGGATACCATTATGGTGGCAACATATAAGTTGAGTAAGGAAACTCACTTTACAACTACTAAGTTCAATCACAAGGCCATTGACTTAGATAATATTTTCATGAAAGAAATATTTTGATTGCAAGATTTTGGGTGAAATAATTGATGAAACATTACTCAACATTTAATTTTCAATCCATGATCATATACTTTGAGACACTACACTATTTTTGTGGAGATTGAAACAATAGTGATCTGCTACACTAGGGACCTAATTCACTGCTTAAGGAGAATCATCAAAAACAAGCACTAACTTGAGTTTCCATTGTAGGGTCTATCCACAAGACATTAGGAAATTAGAACACAATGGTAGAAAACACACACAACTCAAACAAGAACAAGAAACCTATCTAAGGGACCATTGAAATTTTTCAACTAGCCCTCCTTGATTGACTACCCCTCAAGTCTTTAGGTATTCATGAAGCTTAAGAACTCATCGTTGGTTCAAAACCCATATTGAATGAAAGGAAATCACGACATTTAAAAGAAATTTCCTATTTGTTATGCAACACTGCTACTACAAGGTTGAAGGAAGAAAAGAGTAAGCCTAAATTTTCCTCTAGTATACAACTGCTACATACTTATTTTGTGTTTTAATTGTAGAATAAATGGAGACAAGTGTGAAGTATGATATAATAAAGTAAAACCCTACTTCAAACCACTAGAAACCCTATTCAAATATGTAAGTTATTAATATTTAAATAGTTTACATAAATCACTCTTTTAATAATAAAGAAAATGGTAATAGAATCATCATTACTCCAAGCTTAGATGTTAAATCAATTGACTCAAAATTTATAAAGAACACACATCCTCTGTTGATCTAATATATAGATACATATAATGCAAAGAGACGATTTATTATGCATGAATTGAGTGATATCCTTTAACAAACATGAACCCTCTATATTAATATTTTCAAGGAAAAGACAATAAATACAAATAGAACGTTACAAGGTTACTCACGCTATCCTTACATACACAAAATATAGTTATCATGGGCTAATGAAAATGAAAAGTGACAAAGGATATTCACACATGACCATACAACTAGTCACTTAGATCATGCACTCTCAAACCTGCAATGGCATATATTAGATAACATAATAATAGAGACCAAATTAAATATGCAAGATTTAATATCATATCGGAGACACAAGTTAATATTCGCCATATCTAAATCATAGAGATGCAACCAATTGTTAGTATATTTTTTCAATTAGAATAAGGAATCCTATATACAAATAACTCATGCATTAAACAATAAACCACATGATTTGTCTTTATGTAAATGAATCTACTGAAAACATAGCATCACTTATAGTATTCAAACTACACACAATGAGTTAACATTAAATTGCATAGAAATGAAGGAGAAATGTGCTGGGTTGGTGGGCCCTAGCCAACTAGTAGTGTTCCCTCTTGAAAAAAACTAAATCACAGTAACATCAAACACAATGAATAGAAACCTGAGCATCAACAATCTTAGATTGATGAAGCCATAACTTTACATAAAACATATGGATAATATTGATCCCTAGTGGTAACCACATGGGATCATCCAATAGCCAAAAAATAGTGACATAATCGCCCCTTAAACAACACTTGAACTTGGTTTTTACTCATACATTTATACAAGAAAGAGAAGGGGTGAGTTAGAATCATTCACCCTAAATATGGCCTATCAAATCATGAATAATCTATAAAATATTACTTTTGATGCATTATTGGTTGAATATATGATTAGATAGGATTTATTTAGCATGGAATATTCTAAGAATAACTTGACCTGTTTCATTTTGCTAACTAGTTGCTCAGTTTGGAGTGTTGTTGGTCAATGGATGCAACCATAAATATACCCCTCAAAAAATTGTGACTATATCCTGATCCATACATATTTTTGAGGAAGTTCTCACAATCCAACCAACTAGGGATGTACTAAACAAAACCCATGTTTTGGATTTTCCAAATTATGCTTTTTGAGTCCAAAAGTAGTACTCAAAGTTAGTCACTCGATTATTTCTGGCATGAACAATTCGAAATGTTGGTCATGACCTAGAGGTTTCTAGAATTGACTTGGGTGCAATGTAAACAACATAAAACCATTTCATCACCGCTAGAAAAAAAAACCTGTTTTTGTAAATTTTCCTTAGATCCATGTAGATATGCCAAGCTCATAGGTTAGTTACCGGACTTGCGTAGAAGCTATAAAAACTAGACAAAGACATCGTCATAAAAATCAAATATTATCCTCTCTAATCCATTAAAAATAAAGGAAATGAAATAATTTATTTCAACATTCTTATGTTGATTACAAAACATTCATGGGAAAACTTGGTAAAAAGGGAAATGAATGGGTAATAGTATGTGATGAGATGAGAAATAAACACTAATTTAAATGGCAAGAAAATTGAGAAATTAACGACCTAACATCTCCCCCACACTTGCATTTTTTCATGTCCTCATGCATACAGGATGGTCACCTATCCTTCTTCCTATGTTTGGTCTCTCTCTTTCACCATTTCCTACCACCTCCTATATCATAAAATATGGGATGGAAAAACAATTTCATCATATTTCCATGAACTTTAGATCTCAAACCCTTGTTTTGCATCCTCATTTTGAGTGATTCCTCACTCTCAAATCATGGAAACATTGGATATAGATATCTTGAGAACTCTGCGTCTTTAAGAAGAAACATTTGGACAACTTTGCATGAAGTTGAGCCTATGGAAAGATGTTAAAACCATGTGTTAATTCTCATAGCATCCAACTTTCCAACTTGAGGAAGCCAACACATTAGAATAGTTAAAGAAAGAGGTACTACAATAATTATCTATGAAAGTCTGTTGTTGTGTCAAATCTCTATGTTAACATGTTTTTTGTAATATGAAAATTTTTCATATTTTCAATCTAAGTGTTACTAGCAACAACTGTGGTCCAGGAAGACAAGACCATTAGAAGTGTCTTTAATTAGACTATTATGCTTTGCCATCTCTCCTATAACTCCTACTCATATTTCGATTCTATGTCACAATAATCAATTGGTGTAAATCTTGATCATTTACATTTGGTTCATCTTCTTCATCATCAGTCTAACTTTTGAATGGTGAAAGGTTGTCCCTTTTGGTCAATTGCTTAGACTCCACCTCTTCATTAAGTGGAAAAGTATATTCCTCATTTCTAGATACCAAAACTATACCAAATTATTTTGAGAAGCCATATTTTTTTCTTCCCAATGGATCTTTCATTGAAAGGTAAAGATATATCAATACCATTAGTGTTAAACCTACTACAAACACTAGTATTTATTATGTGGTAGTAACATATTTTTGGTTGGAAACTTCTTTTTTGCTGAGAGAAATACTCCATATTTGTTCTATCACTTGACTTAAAATAATGAATATTATCAAATATATCCCTTTTTGATGAGACGGTCCCTGTAGAATTTTCTACAAATCTAGCTTTGATACCATGTAGAAAATTTGTGTTGGTTAACCCGATAATGCAATATAAACCAAAGTAGAATACTATAACCTACTTATACTATCAATTTGTGGAAGATTAAAGATTGAGCTGAAAAATATAACCAGAAGGAGAAGAATCAATGCACAATACACATGAAAATACTTTGGGGAAAGCCTCAGCTCAAAACCCCATTATTTGTATAATCATACAAGGTGGAAATACATACGAATTATACAAAGCCTTAGCTCTCACAGCTAGCCAGCTCTCAGTACAATCCTCATAGATGCTCATAGGCAATCTTGGCTTCTCTCCAGCCTTCCTCTCTTCCCTCCAAGATCCTATTTCCTTGCACTATTCCTTTGGGATGATTCTCTGTTACCAAGTGGAACACTTCCTTCAAAACTGCGCAATCCTCCAGGTTGAATCCTTGACTGCATGCATGAGTTTTATCTATGAGAAGACACATGCAACTGATAGTACACTGTCCTTGAACATTTATCTCAACTGGGTCTTTCTCAGAATAGACATGCATGAGTTTATGAGAGGGAATCTTTAGTTAACTGGAGTAGCACTAGTTGAGTGTATGCATGCATCAACTGACTGTTAACTCACTATTAGTTCCTCAAACAGTTTGGAACTAATTTAATTGGACTTAACTCAGTAAACTGAGTTAACTAATTACAACTCAAATATAACTCAATCTTATTTCCTTAATTTAAGGGATAACTCTTGCATGACATCATAAAGATTTCTAATTTGAATTTCTACAACTAATTAATTTAAAATCAATTAATTAATTATTTCCAAGTAGCTGTTAAGACTAAATTCTATTTTAATTCACAATTTAATTCAAGGACAAATTAAATTGGAATATTCTTGTTGCCATATTTCAACAGTTCCATGCCTAATTAGTTATACAAGTATGTTATCATAACTTATATCCAAGCTACATGTCCCATGAACATCACTTTCACCATCATATGTTTCACAATGTTCCATTCCACTACTAGCTAAAGCTCACTCATTAGAAGCATTAGATGAGCTCATTGTTAAGGAATCAATAACACCATCCTACATGGATAATACCATAGTCTTACTTTTACTACTTGTGGCATCATCTCCAAATGTATCACATTTTCTTTTGTGATATAATCTGATAAACGAATTTTGATGTGATCATCGCCAAAAACCTGTCTTAAATTTTTTTGACATAACTTGTGACCTTGTTATCAGTAGTGTTTTGATGAAACTTTTTACTTGACATAAGATTTTTATTTATTGAAGGTAGAAGCCAATTTGACAGATCCTCTTACTTTCTTATCTTATCACCCTACACTTCAACCATAATTGAGCTTAATAATGCATCAAGAATGAAATTAACATTAGTTTTCATGCTACGAACCCTATTAAAATTTGAAATAATTGAGATGGGCACCTGTCCTTGCACATCCATACATGAACGAAAATAGTAGTACTTAATAAGATTTTTAAAAATGAAAATTATTCGATTTTTTTTATTACCATGGCATGCAAAGGTGAAGTTGCATGACCAAGCATTAGAACACTAAGATGTGGAGCATGAGGAAAATGAGGTGCAACCCTTATAGGATCTAACAGTGTTGCTGCAACATGGTACATCAACCTAGCATGAAAGCCTAGAGCATTTATAAATGCTGGAGATGGGCTAATAAAAAGGAGGTGGTTGTGGTGGCCTGAGAAAATTTCTTGGTCCAACGTTTTGATTGCATGTCAATATTGTCTTGCATTAAATCCTTAGTGAGAATTCCACCCATCATTAAACCGTCCACCCTGCTCCTACACATTGCTACATTCTTGATTTTATGATTTTTTCACATTATTGGCTGAACCATTTGCACTAAGAAGATGAGACTCTTGTGGCTGAGCTTCTTGTTTTTGAAGGTCCTTATTCTTTTTCTTCTTGTTTCTCTTTTTATAATTCTCTTTATTTCCAATGCTTCCATCTCCAAACATGGTCTCTAGCATGTCCCACATTTCTTTAGCATATTACAAACCTACTAGCTTCTTCAAATCATTATCATGAAGATTGTGGTAGATTATGCATCTAGCTTGAGCATCCTGCTATAAAATTTCACGTCCAAGTGGATCCTTGCCACATCCTTCACATACAAGCCTCCAAATGTTAGATCCATAAGAAAATAACTGAGATCTAACATTTTTTTGCCATACAATGATATTTTTAGCAATGGGGAAAAAAGTCCTTTAGAAGTCATTCTGGAAAAAAAATTCAAATTTTTGCCAACAAAACCCCAGATCTACTCTCTAGCGACCAAGCTGCAACCAAAAGCCCCACTTTGATACCAATTATTAGAAACCTTGAGCACTACTAAGAGGGTGGGTTAATTAATAGTGATTCTTATTACCAATTTTTACCAATTTAAAATTTCTCTAGAGAGTCATGCATCAATTAACCAACAATGCATTAGATCATCACATAATCATAAACCATGTTAGTAGGTAAACCAAAACAACAATAACAACAAAAATAAACAAAAAATAAAATAACAATCACACCATCACATAAGAGGCATAATATATATGGTGGAAAACCCATCCAGGACAAAATACCATCCTTGTTGTTGTTGAGCTTCTCTAAATCTCTATTTTGTCAAAGGAATGTCTTTTACATGGATCAAATGACACCCATCAGCCAAGAGACTCGGCCTCATATACAATTAGCTGACACCCATCAGCTGGGACACTTTATCCCAATGACCATCTAGGAAGTCTCTTCTCACATGACTCTACAAACAACCAGCTTCTGGAAGCCACCATGACCAACGAGCCTCGCCCAATTACCACGGAACTATCCAACTACCATTGGATGGAGAAATTGCTTCCAATATATTTTCACCATGGAATCACTTCTCCAATTAGCAAACACACATTTTCCAAAGTCCACTACTCCTCTACTATATGAAGACCTCAATTTCATTCATTTTAAAATAGGATCCAAGATGCTATGATCAACTAGACTCATCTCTACAATCCAAATCTTAGCAACAAGGCACCATCAACAAATCAAATAAAAACACCACAAACATATGCTCTCAACTACGGAAAAATAGTGGCTACACTCCATACAACAAATCTCCAAACAACAAAACTATCCTGCAACATAAACAAGTCTCACACACAACCATAACATCAAACCCTCATTATATCTCCAGTAGAAAAAAAATCTTCCATATGCACCAACAACTCTATAAAACAAATGGATTAGTCACAAAAATATGAGACACTCTATACTCTGTCTCTTCTCTTCCATAAAACTATGCTCCATGTATCGAAAAATAGTTTATGCTACAACACCATAACCATCACTCTACAAACTAATATTGTATTCCACAAATATTGCTCAATTCACTACCATTTGCACTCATGCATTGAAGTATATCTATTGACAATTAGGTCTAAAGAATTCTTCCTTTTCTATAGGTCTATCACTCTCTTTGACACTGAACCAACCAGATCTCAGATCCAAATGGAGTATATGTGATGTGCTAGGAGAATGCCACTTTTGGACTGGGTTCAAAAGCACACAAAGTTGACAAAATCCATCCATAACCATCACTACTTGTGCATTGAAGGTGTTCACACCATTGAAGGAGTTACTCAACCAATTTTGACCTTATCTCATAATTTGGAAGCTTCTACGAATAACCAAGTCTAAATTAGTTGGTTGTGCACGAGGAATCCAGAGCAAACAAGGCCAAATCTCAACTATAACCGAATGCATAGGCCTAGGGATTTTCGGTTGAAGCCTTCTAGTCGCATGCATTAGCCTTCATCCTTGTGACCAAGGCATAGTATAGGAGAAAACCATTAGCCTCTATCTTAAAACCTATATCATCTATTTTGATATCTTCATCAGTTCCTATACATGCCTCCAAACCTATGTAAACCTCTATGACACTTCTACAAATAGGTTAAACATGTCTACCAAGTGCCACTACCAAGTTGACCTAGAAGCCAAAAAACAAGGGTTGACATGAGTGCCAACAATTCTTATACTCTCCTCTGACACTTGCACAAGATGAAACAAATTTGCATAACATTGTAGCACCTCAAGATCATCATCATGAGGCCAGACATACAACTACAACAAGTCATGAGCATGGACCCAACATGAAGACCTAGTTTTCCATAGTCCTCAACATGAATAAACATCACTAACACCTAAGGAACCATCATCAACACCTGTAGATCTACATACAAACCATGTAAATGCTATCATCCAGACCATCAATGCATAACAAGGCATCACAAGGTTGACATCAATGAAACATGTAGACTAACACTAGGTTGACATCATTGCCAACACAAGCTAACTGCAACCATGAAGACACTACCAACACTAGCTAGATAAATCCATGAAAGCCATAATGCAAACAATTAGGACAAAAGCATAACTCTCCACAAATTGTCTTTTTACTCCAAAACCAAATTCCCAAAGATTATAAGAATTTTTAGGGCTTCAATTCGATAAAAGAGAAAGTTTGATATTTCATTGCCACATTTGGCCCAAAAGTGTAAACCATCTTCACATTTTCACCCACAAGTTTGTAAGCACCATGAAGCTTTCTTGGTGGAGAGAAACAATGTTCATTGTGGCTTTGGAATGATGACTATATAATCTTGTGGCTCCTTTGTGCAAAGAAAACTAGTGGGAGAATGTTGGGTATGTGTTATATTCTTTTTATGACTAGCTCTATACATGATACATTGCACTGGGTGCATATGGGGGGTGGGTGGGTTACAAGGGGGGAAATAGCCCCCCTACACGGGGTTTAGGGAAACACCCCATTTATTTTTATTCAGACCTAAGGACGGGGGTGGGCCCAAGGATGGTGGGTGGAACTACCCATGGTTTTGTGCATGGGTTTTGCACATGGTTTTGGGCATGATGTTTTCACCGATGGTATTTTGTAGATCTGGTCAAGGAAACTATAATTATGATATGATCTAGGGTTAAGGGATTGGGGGTTTATGAATTATTTGGCATGTATATAATGTATTATAACATTGAGGAATATAATGAAAAATCAATCTGGTTTTCACAGTTTTGGGTTTAAGGAGAAAAAATCTCTATGTATCTCTTCTATTCTCAACATTGTATATATCTTTTTTTTGTTATTTAAGAAATTGTTTGCAGGTAAATTTTGTACATGATTAAATCCTTCTATCATCAGCTCTAGATTACCACCTCTGTTACCAAAATCCTCCCCTCATTCCCATTCCACAAAGTTCCACCCCAACTCTACGTCTTTTGCAACTAAATTTCTTTGTATCATTATCGAAACATAATTCCTTTGACAATACCAATCCAACGAGGAGTGAAACATGTACGGAAACCAAAACTGATAACTTAATAACCTCATTTATGGTGAATTCTTCCCATTTAATGTTCAAATCATGTCACATTTACACCACACCACATTTTTTGGTATTAAATTGATGTCATTATGTTATTGAAGATACCAATTTACTTCTTTTACTATTCTAACATTCCTCCCAAATCCAATGGCCCAAACATCTTGGAGTGACAGTTGAAATTTGCATCGAGCTCTCATTGCCAAAGCCACTTGGCACTCTAGGTTCCACAAAGGAATTTTGCCACTTCAATCAAAAATTTGATTTTTTGAAAAGCTACATATTACAATACATTGAATCATGAACTAGTAATGGAATTAGCTTCCTCAAGGCACTTGATCCTTTATATGGGCCCCAAAAAATTTCTTACATGACCATGCCTCATTGGACATTAGAATATAAAGGAGCCTCACAAAAACAATCATGCGAGAAGCCCGACACTGTTTTCTAAAACCGGAAAATGAAAGTCATTTTCAATGGCATACAAGCCAACTTAAGTGATTGAATAGGGAATTCAATCACCGAGTGAAATTTAGATAATGAAAGCTTCCAATGAATGATGGAATTGCATATTGGGGCCCTAGAGTGACAATGTGCTATGCTACAATGTAGATCCTGGGAACATCTAAATCTGGTTTTTAACTTTTTGTTTTTAAGGGTTTTGTTTTTGCTGGAAAATTGTGTATGAAATTACAAAGTTTAATAAAATTTTGTTGGGTGTGCATATGCATATTTTCAAATATGAGCATCTACATACCTTGGATTTGACATAAGGGTTTTAATGAGAAAAAATTAGAGAATGGAGAAAAATATAAAGAAACTAAGGTAGGAAATTAAGAATCCATTCTTAGACCATTGACATCAAAGAAAACAATTGAGCAATTAAGAATTCAACTGTAGAAAACATAGTAATTTTAATTTATGAATTTTACTTTCAACCCATGTGAAAATTCATAAAAATAAATAAGGATAGTCTATGTGACCTTGATAAAATTCATATTTTTAAAGAAAACAATCAAACTAATTTTGGGTTTCCATTAATTTACACAATTACTTTTAAATTCCAAACAACAATCAAGTTTACAACATTATTTTCCATGAATAGCTTCTACAATTGTATTAATATATTTCACAATTCAAATTACAAGTGGGGTTTATATAATTACATGGAAAATAATATCACTATCATCCCAAAATGCACTTTAGAATTCCCGCCTTACAATAGCTTCAACATGTCCCAATAATTTCCAACAAAATTTTGGTAGAGTTTCAGTACATTAGAATTTGCTCCCCATTCAATTACATCAAAATGAGGCTTATATATAGGATATCAAGTCACAAAAACCTAAACCTAAGCTACTAGTGGTATTTAATAACCATTAGGAATGTTTATAAAATTACTAGCTGCTTCATAACTAATTTCTTCTAGAAGTTTCTAGCCATAGGGTGTTGGAATTTTCTAGCTATAGTGTGGGTCCTACCCTCCCTTGGCTATAGTGGGAATATTTTTCTTATGCACATGCACTAGCTTAAAGGAGTGTGCATCACTTTGGCTAGGATTCTTGTGGGGTCTGTCTTGGCTGAGCTGGAAACTGTGGTTGTGGTTGTGCTTGTTGTTGCTGGGGTGGCCTAGAACTTGAACCTGCCTCCATCAAAGACAATTATAGAATTGATCCTCCAATATGGGTATATAAATGTGCTCTTTGAGTGGCCAATATGTAGAGATACATCAACCATTTCCACTCTTTTCCTAAAGGTACATCACATTCTTATGTATCCAATATGGATCCATCTAGGTTAGTGATTGCATCATAGTCCACTAGGCCTTGTTCTTTAAACATGTTATTCAAAATGAACAAAATTTTGAAATGATTTACATATAGGTTGATAATGTCCTTTCCTTGTAGAGAACAATCTTCTTCTCAAAATCCTTTTTGATAATTCTTGATTCCAAATAGGCTGTTCATGAGAGACTCCTTGGAATAGAAGTCTCCATTTTCACCAAAGAATGAATGGAATTTCCTCTTGTAAAAAATCCCGCATTTATCTTTGAAGACATGTATCTCCTTTGATAGTTCCCCTACCTTATGTTGATGATGCTAGACCCACCAACATGTCATGGGATCTCCCTGATAAGAAGTCCCAATTAGACCTCAAATAGTTTGGTGTAGGAGTCCCAGCAGTGGGTCACACGGTAATGCCTTGACCGCGGTTTCGCACAGAGGCAAGTAAGATGTCCCTGTTGGTAGCAAGGGTGTTGCAGTTACAATAAGCTAAGGAAGGTACATGAGTGGTTCTAACAAACGGAGGGTGAGGTGAGTGCACCCCTTGGAAACTTGTGATAGCATGGAGTTAAGAAGGGAACATACGAGAAAAGATGCATCAGGACATGGAAGGCAAGTTAGCTAGCAATCCAAAGTGATGGTTAAACAAACAACACATTTTAGAAAGATACATACATACATATACAGAAAGCTACACATGCATGCATAAGAAAACATATACATATATCATTTAGAGTATTCAAGATAGCTAGAATACAATACAACATATGCATGAAACATGTTGGCTCTTGTTATATTAATAAGTGTAAGTTCTAGTCATAAAATACATCCATGCCCAACCACTAGTTCCGACAGTGGAAGGTTACAGCCACAACCGCCTCCTCCTCCAAAGAGATATACTATATCTGCGCAGTGGAGAAGCCAAGGCGCATTATAATACTGTCCAAGCTCTCTCTAAGATATTCTTATTGGAAGATTGGCTAACCAAAAGCATATACAATGAGTTATGAGGGACTATTTATAGCAAAGGGTGGGGTGGCCCTTGACATTCCCCTTTGTGACAGTTCATCTACCCTCATGACTGTTAATCTACTCTATGACTGTTACATCCAACTATCGAAACTTGAACTTACACTTGAAAAAATGTTACATTACAATGCACATGTACCCATGTGAGAAAAAATGGCTTGAGCAAGCCATGCAAGACATCACTATGACTCAGACAACTATTGGAAGACCATCTCTTCAACATCCTCATGGTGATCAATAGTGGCAGATTGATTCCAAGCTCGGTAGTCGATGATGGTGTCTGTGTACTCTAAGGTGACATCTTTCTGGAACCTGACTCTTGCCTCCATAACATCTGGGTACACTAATTGGGCTCCTCTATCCAACTCATCTAATAGCATGCACATCTTTATCTTGAGTGCGGCCAGACTAGAAACATACTTATGCATGGTGTCTGCACTGATGGACAAGTCTGGGCTGGTGGCTATGTGTATCAACTCGTCAAAGTACGAGTCAAGCTCTAGTCGGACCTGTGCCTTTGTCTTCATCTGGGTGAGTGTCCCAATAGATGGGATCACATGTGCGTGCACAACAACATCCATACTCTTGAATACACATGCACATGAAGCATGTAGACTAGTGATGAGCTGCGAGAGCTCTTCATAGTTCCGGTTTTGACTTCGGATGCGTGCCTTCAGGTCGACCGCCCTGGGATTCACCATCTTAGGAAAGTGAAGTGGGGCTCCCTTATATCTCATCGTCCATGTTTGCATGTAATCAACAACAACATGCACGCTCAATAAGATACATGCTCTTCTATCACATCACTGCTGCCATCTGTTGAGATGGAAAACTACCTTATGCATGGTACCAAACTTGGAATACAATGCCTGCATGACTGTATCAAGGGACAATACTTCATCTAGTATCTCCTTCTTCAATTCTTCTCGAGAAAATGCTGTAAGCAATTCTCCTCCCTGCTTGGCCTTCTGTAGCTCCTTTGCCATTCGCTCATTCTCAGTTATCAGGAAGCGAACACTCGAGCTAGTGTCTTCGACATATGGTCTGGTAGCATCGACCAATGCTGCTGGATGTTTGCGCACGTCAGACATGATCACTCATTCCTCAACCTGCACATGAGATGTATGATCATCTGGAGTCGACACTCGGTGATATTGCACAACTCTATGTTGAGACTCGTCGAATGAGATGTTGTGCATCTCCTCCTACGGATTGTGTCCAAGGATTTCTGTGTCTTCTTGGTCGCTTGGGACTTGCTCCTATTCTAGACATGGTGAATATGGTGGATTGACCTCTTGGTGATGAGGCATGAGGTCAACGTCTTACTATAATTCTTGTTGCTCCATATCCATATCCATCTGTTCAAGTTCTTGCTCTATCTCCTAAGTGAAGTCTTGCTCCTGAGATGGTTCACCTTGTCTGCCTGATGCTAGTTGTTCTGATGAGCCCACTACCTGTACTTGTACAAGTTGCACCCCCTATTGTACCTGTTCCTGTTGCGCTTCCTTCTCTTGCCTACGTAGCTCCTATTCCTTCTAGAGTTGCTCCTTCAACTCATGCAACTCCTTCTCTATTTCCTCTATTCTTCATTTCTCTCTCTGCCTTTGCGCGTTTCTCTTGTCGCACTATTGCCTCTTTGCCTCTATGGCCAAAGCTTCTTTATGCATAAGTAGGTCTACTCGGAACTTACATCTTTACTCTTCCTCCATGTGGTCAAAAATATTCCTCTTTCCCTTGTCGCGTATGGGTATGTTTACCTCTGCTTCTGCTTCTGCTTCTAGTGCTTTCTGGGATGCAGCTTCATGCTGCTTCACTATCCATTCCACAACGAGGACAACCGGTTCATTGAGTTTGGAGGAGTTGTAACAATATCTCCATGGGTCTTCCTGTGCCCAATGAAATGCCCCATGGATCCAGTTGAACTGTACTCTCATGCAGTGATCTTTCACAAGACAGTGCGAGTCATATGGATTGTAACTTCGGAGGTCGAATGGATACTTAATCATCTGCTCTGCTTCGACATCCAGATGCTTGAAACTCCATATCTCGTATAACCCAATCCACAACAGAAGAGTGGGCCAAGGTGCCTGCTTCTTTCGGTGCAACCTAATTGTCAATCCTGTTGAGATGTGATATGATACTTCTTGCATGACAAGTTTTTCCAAGGCAAACTTCGATAGAACATGCAGAGGCTTATCCGTGCTATACATCTGTATGAAGGTGCTGAACGGTGAGGCATACCAATCAGCTATGTCAATTAGTGCCTCCATTGCTGCCTTTGACATGCAGGGTGGATCCTATTCGAATATCATCTTGTAAACCGAGGTGACAAAATGATCGGACAACTGTGTGATAACTCCTTTGAAGATGCATTCGGATAAAATCTTACAATAAGTGTTCACAGTAGTCTCCATTGGTTTCCATGCCCACTTCAAGCCCGAGAACTCCTGACGGGCACAGATTGCATCCAAGATGTAGGCAGACATGTAGATTTCTGCTTGCATACCTTTGGGCGACTGTCGAGTCCTTGATACCTATTCCTTCAGCTTGTGAGCCAACATGTCGTACCGGTTGCATGCTTTGCCTTCTCTGGCCAGTTGGTCCAACGCGATCACCCAACTCTGTGGGAAGGTTTCTGTTCTTTCTTGGCCATACAATTGACATGTAAAGATGACCAGGTATTGATACACCTTCCACAGTATCTTCGTCTTGTAGACCTGGTTGGGTGTCATCTTGAATTTGGCCAGCTCCTTCACCCAGTTCTTCAAAATGTCTCTAGAGTTGGCATTGCTACTAGGTATGCTGAAGGGAGTCTCCATGATGATCATGGGCTTTGACATTTGATACATCTCATCATAATACTGTGCCTTGAAGGCTGACACTGCTCAATGTCATTATCTCAGGATCAGTGTGCAAGATGATCAAGTGTATCATGTTCGCACATGGGAGCACAAGATATTTTCGTGCAATCCGGTACAAGCTGAACTTGTGGATGTTCACATAGACTTGGCAGCCTTCGAGGTCTTCCCCAAATGTGACTGTAAATGCATCATTTACCTCTTTCCATTTCAGCTTGATTTCCTTGTCTACAATCAACTTGGTATCTTCATAGATCGACAAACTTGTATACACTTGCTCAACTGCTTCTCAAGTTTCACTTCCATTTGTGTCCTTTGATCCCACGCTCTTGGAGGCCATTGATACTGAATTGCTAAGAGGCAGATGAACACCTACTAGATCTGGAGACAAATTGACATGCATGATAAGAAATCTATCAGCTAAAACCAAAGAAATTTGGGAAATGACATGCAACATACCTGGGGATTCACTGGCATGGATTGTGCAATTTTTTTTTGGGAGGATGGGATATCTGCCATAATTGCACAAAAGGAAGTATCGGTTGTCTAAGGAGGCTGGATGGCTGCTAGAATTGCGCAATGCGTAATCCAGGCTAGCCTGCTGGCTGCTGGAACTACACAATGCACAATTTCAGCTGGCAGTGGTTAGGCCTAGTGACTGCATTGCACAATTTTCTGGCCCAACAGTCACTGTCTCTCATAATTGCACAATGCAAGACTAGAGGACAGTCACTGGGCAGAAATGTGCATTTCCTGAGGGGAAGACAAAGCCTTCCTTCTCAGGATTGCACAATGTTGTCCTGGTGAGGCAGAGTCAGGGCCAAGGCTACCCAGACACGCCAATGGGAAACTGAAAGCAAATGTGAACGTGATTGCATGGTGATACTGACTGTAAGCAGGAGTCAATGATCATGCATGGAAATAGTGAATGAAATATTCAAAAAATGGAACAACATGCATGTGGGTGAAGCGAGTCACCGAATCGGTGACCGTTCGTGCAAAATAGTTTCATGCATGCAACAGCAATGAGATTTTAACAAAAACTAAAATGATGCTGGTACAAGCTAGTATGCATGTAACTGATAGCAAGCATTCATAGAAATCAAGTAAACATCACTCACACAAGCCAAAACACAAAAAGTGATAGAAATGTTGCAGAACACAAGTTAAGACAATTTACCTATGAATAGCTCAGCTGGATGTGTTGAAGAATCCTAGATGTGCTGTGGGATGTCATAGCTCCAAGATTGATGTGAATGAGTGAGCTCTGAAGAATCAAATAAATAAGTTGAGGCTCATGACACACATGCCACAAATATAGGAGAAAGATAAACTTAGAGGAAAGATTCTAAAACAATATTTGTATATAACCTCTTGCTGCTAAAAATAGCTCCCTAAAATCTAGGGATGCTTTTTTGCATGTTACTTTTTGCTATTCTGGGAAAAAGAAGCCCATGCATGCAAGTCAAGTTTTCTTGGTCTCGAGTGGAACCGGTCAACCCAACTGCACATGCAACAATCTTCTCAGCTGAGGGGAAAAAATGTGCATTTCTAGGAGGGAGTTGGGTTGGCTCCCCAAAGGGATTGCACAATTTATGGGCAGAGCAGTTGACTGCTGCCTAGATTTGCGTAATTTCTGGGTTGAGCAGCCCTACTCGGAGGAATTACGCAAATTTTCCAGCGAACAGTGACAGGCAGATTTGTGCAATTCTGGAGCCCAGTAGGCTGCCAGACAAAATTGTGCAATTTCTAGAGGGAAGGCTGGTTGCACTCAAGAATTGCACAATTTCTTGAGGGAGTTTCTCAGCCTGTATTTGGACCAAGTCTAGAGAAACAACCTGTTAGGGGGATGCAACAAGCTCTAATGCACAGGTTGGCATTCTGCAAGAAAATCACTAAAGCTTGTGTACTTGACAAGGCAAGACATGGTGCTGTGAAAGGTTGGTAGGGAGGCTCAAATGAAGCTAAGGAAAAATTTTGGAGAGGTGTTGTAATTGCTACAACACCTTATTATCCACCATTTTCACCAATTTTTTCTTCCTTTTCATTTGATTTTCTCTTGCTACTATCCTGGATCTATCAATATTTTCTTTGGTGACATCTTCCTTGGACATGTGATTTAGGAAATTTATTACCACTTTGGCTTTGGCGGGTGAATCACCAATGACATTCTTTATTGCATTCACCTCTTTATTAGATCTTCTGACAATGTCTATATTTTCTTGAAGAAACTCCATATGATCCTAGTGCTTGTCCACTATCTTTATTATTCTATCTCGTATGATTCCTCTTGAAACTTTGAATTTCCTTCTCAAGACCTCCAAATCTTCTTTGAATCGTTGACCATCTTCTTGTGCCTAGTATTGTTATATATTTGTGCTTTCTAATTACTCTTCCTTTTTTTTCAATTTTTTCTCTTGAATAGAGAGTAGAATCTACAATTTCTTGGCATCCTCTAACACTGTCATTGATTCAACCTGACCTGCTAGAACATTAGGAATTTGGTGGAACCAACATGTCTCACTTGTACTTTCTTTCATCCTTTGAACTTGTGCCTCTAGTAGAACACCTTCATATTTGTATTATTTATTCTTGATTATAATATCATGGATATTTTTCTTTATATCTTGTTTCTCTTTCTTCACCTCTGCAAACTCATCAGTTTGCATGCGATGTGCATCCAGAATATTAAGTTGCTTCTTCATGGTAGCTATCTCTCATTCCTTGTCATCCAATATAGTCTTATACTACTTGATGTCATGAGGATATGTATCCAAATGGATGATTTTATCCTCTAGATTATTTATCTTAATATTTTTGGATCTACATACCATTCTATCATACTTTGACTAGCCACTTTCTTTGTTATACATCTCTTGTAATTTTATTGATGTGGCATTGGTATTATGCATATGCCTATGCATCATATGGGTCACCTGCATGTATAATTCCATGTTATCTATGGATGGAACATGATAAACTAACAATGAAATATGGTGAACTTCATAGTCCTCCATGGACTTGACTGTATCTGGTTTGGATTGCAACACTGCCAATTTGAAAATTCCCCTCATGATCTAATGTACTCTTGACTTGCATCTTGGGGAGTGGCTAATGTTCGGCAATTCTTATATCCCTTTTCATTTCTTTGGTTGATTGTTTTATCCATAGCTTGAAATTGCTTCATAAATGACATTTGTTCAGGTTTGGAGACCTCACCTGGTTCTGCTGCCTCAGATGATGACATGACAAAGGTCATATATTCAATAGTTAAAGTGTAACAACCATGGTGAAAATTCCATGTAATAAAGGTTAATAAAGGAAAAATAATAACCATGGTTATGGGACACTTATTCCAAGGTGAATGTTGGGAAATACATCCTAGTGTGGGTGTTCATTTGGTTTATTAAGGCTAAGGAAATTAGAAAAGGAAATGGAAAAGGATTTGGAAAGCCATGAGGAATTAATTGGCATTTTGTTTATGAAAATAATAGAAATTAGGAGAAAATCAAGGTGAAAGGTCACAGGTTGCATCTAAGGAGGAAAATGAAGAAAATAGAGGCCTCATTAATAAAAATTCTTATGAGGATCAGTTCATACCTTTTGTTAGTTTAGTTTTGGAGCTCCCTATTTATTCTCTCTCTCTCTCACACACACTCTTTGACACTTAGATTTTTCTTGGAGAAATTCGACATTGGATCAAGATAATCAAAAAAGGAAAAGGAAAGAAAGGATTAAGCATGGAAGAGATTATTTGTAGGCATCGATTTTCATGTGTGATTTCCTTTCTATTTTTGGCATGCATGGTTATGCATGTGCGTTCTTGGTTCTCTTGATGTCATTTGCATGGGTTTTTACAGGTGTGATAGTGTGTTTAAGCCTAGCCTTTCCATTTCCAGATAACCTTAGTTTGATGGGGTCCTCATGTTTTGGTTGAGCTAGATTTCCAGATGGATTCAAAACTGAGTGAGGTGGATCTTTGAAAGGAATAACACATGGCCTAGTGATCCCTGAACTAGATGTTGGATTGTGGTAAAGCCTTGGCCTAGTAACCCCTGAACCAAACTATGGGTTGTAGTAAAGTCTGATTTTGTGTTGCCTTGGTGGGTCTAGGAATCCTCGATCGATGAGTGATAGGATATACAATAAATCCTAGAGATGGGTGCCCTTGATCAAGCCTAGGAATCCTTGGCAAGTGAATGGAAGGATATATGGTAAATCTAGGAGGGTGGTGTCTCGATTGTGGCATAGAGATCCCTGAATCAGACTATGGATAACAGTAAATCCTAGATACTAGGAGACAATAAAATTCCTCACAATGTAGGTGGAGAAATTTGGTTGCATCCATTATTATTTTTTTTTGGTTATGAGTCCCACATTCATGCTTTGAATATGGCACGAGGGTGATTGGCTAAAAGAAAGATTTGCTTCAGCCGATATATGGTTTGGTGGTTCATGGAAGTCCCAAACCTGGTTGGCTTTTGCATTCATTAGTAAGAGTTCCTTATCCATCATATTTCATGTGTCAATGTATTGGTTTATATGTGGATTCTATGGTTGTTGTATCCTTATTGTTTCTTTTGTTTATGTGTTGGTTATGAGTATGTTTTATGACTATGATGATGTATGGCTCTCATCATGTTTTGATTTTCAAATGAATGAACAATGAATATCTGACCTAATATATGATAATTTAACTAATGTGATAAGGCATCAATGCTTCTTAGCGATTTTTAGATAAGTATGGGACCCCTATGCTCAAATCTATTGTTATGACCTGTAGAATGCATATTTGTGACGTGTTTGGAGAAATGTATGTCATGGATAGTATGTTAGGCCCTACACTAGTAGTATAGTATAGGGCCTAACATAGTAGGGGTCCAGTCAAGTATTTGCATTTGTATCATTGTTTCGATACTACTTTTCATTTATGGAAGTTTCATGAATTTATGGGCAGTGGCCTAAGACCTGGCCCTAGAAAAGTGACACAAAATTCAGGTTTGCTGGTTCTGAACTAGCTGAAAAAGACCCCAGTCTCTTGCATTCCCTTTCTATGAGAGAAACTAGAGGGACCCAGTTGTATGCATGCCCATTTCATGGGGGATACTGAGGCTCCAGGTCAGTAAGATGTTGGGTTGCCTCAGGGGTTGGTCACCTGGGAAGTTTTGTTGGCTCCGGGAGGTTCTATAGCATGTGTAGAAGGTCAAGTTCATTATGTTTTGTCGGTTCTACTTCCTTAACTATACATGGGGAGCTGAATAAGATCATAGTGGCCACTCGTCGGATGTTTACCCCACTAGACTAGTTAACTTGGGTAAATGTGGGAGGAGGTTGTTACAGAGTGGTATTAGAGCATGGTTCACCCCTTAGACTGGATGGGCAGTGTGTTGGTCATGTATTCATGTCGATGGCATATGTGTTCTCTATGCTTTTGGTTTATGTGCTTGTGGCATATGCATGGTGTTGGTCATCGTTGTAGTGGTGTCATCATGTGAAAGTGGATGGTGTTTTGTTGGATGTGTTTATCATGAGTATAGGTCAGTTATGCACTAGTTATACATGACAATTTTTGTATGTATCATGTATGCATGCACGTCTTACATATGTTGATTATGCATACATTGACATGGTTGTAATTCTCATGCATGAGGTCATGGTGTGTGGTTGATATGGTCATGCATTGATGATTAGACTATGGTTAGGGTGATATTTGTATGATGTTATGATTATTTTTATACATTTAGTACACTCATTTGGTTGATCTCGAAGATTATATATCCTCGTCGAGCTATATTGAGGTATGTTGATTATGCTTATATTTTGGTTTAGCTAACATGATATACCTTGTAGGAAGAAAACAACAAATATGACTAGCAAGATGGTAGACTATAGTTCTCGAGACTCTCCCTATGGATCAGATGAGCAACATGGTGTTGGGAATTCTTTTGACTTAGTAGACACATTGAGAATCTTGAAGGAAGAATTAAGAAGTTGCAAGGTAGATAATGTCAGAATCATGCAAGCACAGGAGAAACAAGCAAAAGTAAATGCAGTAATCCTTCAAAGTTTGTTAGAATTGTAGAGACAGGGACCACTTCGGATCAGCCATGGGAAGGAGGAAAAAACAAATGGGGCATATGGTAGCAGATATCATGGTGGGCACAGGTTGGATAGGGATGATATGGTTAGAGGTGGTAGGTTCTTGGATACTCCGGATAAGAGAGGTGATGGACACAAGTATTATTCTAGTTCTGGTTCTGACAGTCATTATCATCGTCATCATTATCACCCTTACAAGAGGAGTGATAGGGGATATTTTCTGGATGAGTTTAAGAAATCTATGCCACCTACTTTTAATGGATATTTGAAGAGGCTAAAGGATACAAAGGCTTGGTTACGTGGCATGAAGAATTTCTTTGAACTTCATGGGTACACAAAGAATATGAAATCCACAGTAGTTATATTTAGCCTCAAAGGGAAAGAAAACATCTGGTGGGAAGATGTAAGATGGCTCAGAGACATCAATATAGAAGACTCGAGTTGGCATGAATTCAAGAGACTCTTCAGGAAGAAATAATTATTAGAAAGGTACCATGAAAACAAAGCTAAGGAATTCTATGAGCTCAAAATGGGACTGATGACAGATGAGGAGTATATGACCAAGTTCTTGGAGCTTTTGAGGTATGTATCATATCTTAAAGATGAGAAATATAAATTTCAGAGATTTGTCATTGTATTTCCATTAACATTTAGAGATCGGATTGAGTATGATGATCCTCAGTCACTTGAGGAAGTTATTAGGAACTTGAAGCATTGTTATCAATAGTCAAAACATAAGACAAAATCTCAGCAAGGATGGAAAGGGAAAGATAAAGGTAAAGGTAAATGGGAGTCGAAAAGAACAAGGCCTCACAATGCATAAGAGAAAGAGAATGTTACACCATACAATAAGTCCAACGTAGCTAGATAGGGACATGGTCACAACAACAAAATAAAGGTGATGGTACATGATGGTTTTAGTGTTGGACATGTGGTAAGGAGCACCTTAGGAGGGATTGTCTATAGCATCATGGTGGTAGACTGTAGATCTATAGTGCATAGGAGGCATAAACTATTGGGGATGTTGGGAAGAGCATTCCTTGTATCTATGCAACACTAGATAATAGGAAGGTAGATCATCTGGCATCTATCATTGAGATGGATGGTAATATTTGTGATCAAGTTGTTTCTATTTTGATTGACCCTAGATCTAATCATATTTATGTTAACTCTGACTTGGTGGATAAGTGTGGTTTTAATAACGAAGTGCATGCATAATATTGGTTAGTGCAGTTAGCTACAAGTACAAATAAGAGAATTCATCATTGGGTAGTAGCTTGTGCTTTTGAGTTGAATGGTATTCCTACATCATCACACTTGAATGTATTGTCATTGGGATCATATAGTATGCTATTGGGCACGGACTGGTTGTATATTTATAGGACCAAGGTGGATTTTTATGACAAGGCTATTGAGTGCCTCGATGACAATGGGGAACAAAGAGTCTTGCAAGGTAATAAGAAGGCAACATAAGTTAGAATGGTGACAATTATGCAGGCGAAGCACAATCGTAGGAAAGGGTGTGTGTTATTTGTTGTGCATATTTATAGTGAAAAAGGTAAGTAAGTTGAGGATGCAGATGTCTTGGGAAGGTACCCTATTCTACAACAATTTTAGGATGTGTTTCCAGCAAAGATTTTAGAGTTTCTACCTCATAGGGAAGTAGACTTTTCTATTGAGTTGGTACTAAGGGCAACACCAGCATCAAAGGAACCTTACAAGATGGGAAGACCAGAGTTAGTAGAGTTCAAGTTGCAATTGAAGGAGATGCTTGACAAGGGCTACATTAAGCCAAGAGTGTGACCTTGGGGTGCATCGATACTGTTTGGCAAGAAGAAGGATGATACTCTTAGTGTTATAGACATTTTTGTGCCTTACAACACCAAGCATGAAATGTCCATAAACCAAGGGCTCCTAAGTCCTTAAAAGTGTTGTTCTAACCCCTAAAGGAACAAGGTCAACAGATTACAGCTTCTCCCAGAAGTTCTCCATGAAAAACTACTCAAAATTGGTCAAAACATGATCATTGCAGCTGCTCCACTGGCTAGGTGCGTTGCATCTCACCCAAATGCACTGTGAGGGTGCGTTGCATTTCAAAACTCCCTTCTGTGGGGTGTGATGGGCGAGAAATGACAAATGGCAGTGTCATTCCGCGAGGTGGAGAGGCAATGGAAGCTTCCAGAATCTCCTCCTATGACACTTGCCTCACTGAATTCGACCAAGGATGAGTAAGAGGCCCTCAGTCTCCAAGTGGAAGCAAGAACTGACAGAGAGAAGACACAAATCAAATCACAAGCTGACTCATCCCCCTTACAGATATCTATATATGGATCCCTCATCCCAGAGATTTGGAGGCTGGAATTTTGCATATTGTAAGGAATTACTGTTGGTTTCTAGATATAAACATCAGATTGTTGGGTGATCTATGCTTTGTTTGAGGTGAAGAGGGGCTTCTTTGCTGGGAGGTTGATGCTGGGTCGGAACCACTGGTTGTAACTCCTCCTGGATCTTTTCTTGTTTATCAATAAAAGCTATTTGAGTTCTCCTCCATGCTTTTGTATCATTGATGCTTGTTACATTTGTATGGCCAATTTAAATCTGATCCTAAGTTGTTTATGAATATAGATCCATGTCTTTATATAGTGCTATGCTTCTGTGATCTTACAGGTACTTTGTGAAGCTGGGCGTGCTAGTGAGCAGGTAGCTGGAGACTATCAAAGAAGAGAGGGATCGAATCAAAGGATTAGCGCAAGACACATGTTGGTTCTTTCTATTCCTCTCTATCTATAATTCATAAAGGAAATACAAAAGTAGCTTTTCTCTGTTTGTTTCTAAGGTAGCTGTCACACCTTAGTGGGATAGAGCAGTTCTAAATAGACACTTTTCCCTATAACAAAATGGCGACTCCGCTGGGGAGTTCTGGTCGTTTGCTTGGCTTTGTAGTCTCAAAGGACGGGATTCGTCTTGACCCATGTAAGGTCCAGGCAATCATAAATTTGCCTCCACCTTCGAATTTGCTTTAGATTCAGAAACTCCAAGGGAAAGCGAACTTTCTGAGGAGGTTCATTCCAAATTACGCCGAACTTGCTAAAGGTTATACACGTCTTTTGAAAAAGGAGGTACCCTTTGTCTGGGATCAGGTTGCACAAGCTTCCTTTGATGCTTTAAAAGATTCCCTAATGAAAGCATCATTAACGTACGCTCCTGATTATCAAAAGGATTTTAACCTGTATCTGGCTGCAGCGGATACAACCATCGCAATGGTTTTAGTTCAAGAAGTCGATGGAATTGAACATCCTATATATTATTTAAGTAAAAACTTAAATGATACAAAAAGCAAATATTCTTACGTTGAAAAGCTAGCACTCGCAGCTGTTCAAGCGATACAGAGATTTCGACACTATGTCCTCTTTCCGAAAACTACCATTCTGTCAGATTGCAACCCCATGACTTATATATTGTCGCGACAGTTGCTGGGGGGCAAATATTCAAAATGGATAGCAATCCTACAAGAGTTTGATCTGGAATTTGTAAAATCCAAGTCAAAGAAAGCTCTAGTTTTTGCAGAATTATTGTGCGATCTCCCATAGTCGTCCAACGATGACACGTGTTAGCACCCAGGTTGTTCCCTATGACTCCCAAGGGAATACGGCCGGGGTAACCACTAACCAATCTTATGATCACTGTTTCTAGCCAAACTGTGATCAGAGAGGGCTCTCTCTTTATGATTTGTATCTGTTATGATAGTGTTTTAGGCTAGGTATTATGCACAGGTTTTGTTTATGTTTTGGTTGAAGATTTTCTTTCAGGTCTTGTGATATAATGTTCAAAGAGTCAAATATCATTGGGCAATGGAGTCTATGGCTGTAGGTGTCTAGAAACCTTGAGGTGAATTGGTGAAACTTACAGGGCCATTTGGATATTTCATACAACAAAATTTTTGATTTATAACACAAACAGGTGAAAAAACCAGTGAAAGCAATTAAGAATTTTCCCTAAAGTATTTAAGTATTTCCACCAAACTAGGTATGAGAAACGGATAGATGTCTCAGGAGCAAACTTGAATCCCTGGGAATGTCTATCACTGTAAAAGATATAGTTTTGGAGTGCAGCAATTAAGAATTACACTTCATTCACTGTATCTGAAGAAAACATGGATAATAGCTCAGATTGAGTTCAGGGTAATCAGTGATTAAATCCTGGAACTATTCTTCTACTTTGCTATTAAGTGTAAAACATTTAAACGATAAAAGAGAACAAAAGACTCGAAAACATGTAACACAGAGATTTAAGAAAGACTTATTGTTTTATGAAACACTCTGGAATCCTGCAACATTCACCATTCATCACAATGCATCAAGGTACGCCAAGCTTTGGAAATTCCATTCACCCTTTGTATTATTTCTCTGAGAATTTTACAGCAAGTGAGATCTCCAAAATGAAAATAACAACAACCCCTTAAGCTTATGTGCGGGGTGAATATATACTTCGATTTTTACAAAAATATCTGAGTTCTAAGTTATCTCAGACTTAATATCCTCACCAACTTTGAGATATTTTTATCAGAAATTTATTACAGCATTGAATACAAAATAAAGGCGTCTTGATGTTCTGTCAGAAGATACTTTTGGCCTTTGGGAGCTGCTGAGTCGGTTGGGGACGTGCTGTTCAAAATGTAGCGAGCTGTCATCATTAGTGATGAATCACTTTTTGGATGCTTTTCAAACATTGATCCTTTTACACTTGTCTTCTGGTGAGCTGAGCTGGCAGTGGCCGAATGTCTTGAAACTACCGTGGCAAAATTTGGAGCATGGCCTGCCACCAGTCCTCCTTAGGCATTTGGTGCCTCCGAATTTTAATTAGAGTCTCGTCAAGCTCTGTATATCTGAAAAAACTAGGAGGAGTTTCAAATAAATGATTTACCTCATTTTCAACAAAAAATGAGCCTTCAAGCTTAGTGTACAAGCTCTGTCCTGTTGGAGGAACTGTTTCCTCAGGAGTACTGCTGGATGCAGTGATTTGATTTTCAATGTAAGCGGCCACCCTGTTTGTAAATTGATCTCTGCTGATCAATTTTCCTGTGCTGCTCAACAGGCTAGGCAGTCCTCTTGCTTGTAGCATTCCCATTCTGAGTTTATAATCTTCAACTTCAGTCTGTATCTCATAACTTTTTCTTTCTGCCGTCTGTACATAACCTCTGAGAGTTAGCACCTTTTTAGCCATGAGGATGGCCTCTGTTCTGTTGGTGATTCCCACGGCTGCCAGCTCCTCTTTGTCTTGCCTGTTCAAAAATTCTATTAATTGGCTAGCTTGCTCAGGTCTGTTTCCTAACACTGTCTTGGCTCTCTGGACATCTGTCTGGGCTTGTACAATTAAATCCATATGCTCATGCATTGTTTTAATGGATTTCCACTGTTTGATAATAGCTTGGGTAATTTTATTCCACAGGATTCTTTTGATTTCTGCCATAGTATTTTCCAGATTGAGCTCCTTCTCCAGGGCCTTTATTTTATCTTTTTGAGCCTTAATCTGTCTGCCCTGTTCTGCTACCGTTATCTTTGATTGGTCATATTTGGCATCTATCTCTGCTAGTTTTTCTTTTGCTTTCCTTATTTCATCCGCCTGTAGCTCCATTGCCTTGACAGCTTTGGTTAATTCTTCTATACTGGGGTGGGCATCTGTAGCTGCTGTTGTACCTGCTGCTTCTGTTGTGGGGGCTACTGCTGCCCCAGAAGTTGTTGCTGTTGTGGAATCTGTTGGAGGAACTTGGAGTGTAGATCCTCCCTGTTTGTCTTGCAATGCTCCTTCCAGCTCTTTCTCTAGTTCTTGGATTCTTTGATCTTGCTGTAATAAGAGGTCAAGTTGTTCATTAACTTGCTTTTCCTTTTGCAATTCAGCTGTCTGAGGGTGTTCTATAGGTAACAGCTTCAACCTCTTCTTCATGGCATTTAGATCATCATCCTTTTTCTTTATGAGGGCTTTTACCCCGGTTGGATCACTAGGGTCATGTCCTAGATCAACAATAATCTCCTCAAGAGATTTTATCCTATTGTCCTTGGCCTTAGAGGACAACCTCTCAAAGTCTAGTTGAGTGTTTGTGTTCTTCAAAGATTCTTTCAGCTCATGAGCTAATGTGGCCTTCTCTACCAAGGTGGCATAGACCATCTCCCCGGTCTGCTTATGGAGCTCAATTTGGTCCATAGGATGTATGTCTTTGGCCAGGACCTCCACCCTTGTTTTGATGAAATCTGCAGTTGTCATTGGGTGCGGCCCTTGGGTTTGAAATGGCTGAATATCATTTTTTCCTCTTTGAAGTCGTAGACTGACATCAACCTTTCCTGCTGGGCTGGGGTGGCATCTATAAACTGTTTGTAAACCTCAGCCCTCAATAACTCATTTGCTGCCTTGATTTCTTTGAAGGTAGCCTTAGCACTTTTAAGCTTCTGGCTTTGCTGAGAAGAGGATGACACCTCCAAACCAAGCTGTAAATTCTGCTCCTGCTGAAAGGAGCTTGTCCCAGTATGTTGGCTGCCTTCCCTGTCCTTTGCTGTATCGTTTAAGACATCTTCAGTGATGTCTTCCACCTCTGGGGAATCTGCCCTTTGCCTTTTGGCCTCTGGCTGGTGGGAGGATCCACTGAGGGGAGTGGACTCTTCTCTTTACCTTTTAGTACCCCTCTCTTCATGTGCTGGGGTCTGCAAAACTGAGGTAGTTAATGGCTCAATTTGAGGTGGCGGTGTTTGTATTAGGGGGGTTTCTGGCAGCCCAGTTTGTGGCAGAATGG
The DNA here is from genome assembly GCA_031772625.1 of Pinus tabuliformis. NCBI lineage: Eukaryota > Viridiplantae > Streptophyta > Pinopsida > Pinales > Pinaceae > Pinus > Pinus tabuliformis. The sequence goes on from CM062806.1 coordinate 754,395,901, forward strand.
TTTGTCCTTGTTGCTGCTCTGTTTGTTGTTCTGTTTGCTGATCTTTTTGCTGTGACTGTTGCTCTGACTGTTCCTTTTTTGCTTCATCCTCTGCATCCATTTTTCCTTTTCCTTTATCCAAGCCTGGTGCTGCTGTAGAGAGTGTCTGCGGCGCTGTCCTGGTAACTGAGGTCCCTTGTCCCACTGATTGAGGTAGTCTGAAAGGTACCTGGATCACATAGTCCAGGTCAATAGTCTTCTCAAGTTCTTTCATATTTTTAAGCATTCTTTCTTCTTCAGTTAAGCTCTCAACTAGAGTGTCCAGCTGCCATTCTTGTAAGTTGGCATACTTTTCTATGTGTGGGTAGTGGCAGTGTTTAATCCCTAGGAGTCTGTACTTAGTTCTCCTAGCAGTGATGAAACCTTGAGGGTCATAAGGGACCCATCGAAAACTGTATGACAATTTATATTTGTCCTTGAGGATCAGGTCTGCAGATTCCCATCCTTCCTTCTTGTTCATGATGAAAGGGCCCAACTCATTTTTGTAGTTAAGGTGTGCCTTTTTCTTGGAGCTGTGGAAATGGGTAAGGTCTGACTGAATCAATTGCCTGTAATACTCCAAGGCAAATAATCTCATAGGAACATACTTGGGTAGCCTGTATGGACAGAGCTCACAGCCATATACTCTGAACACAGTATGGTGTTCGTATAGGTACCAATCACCTATTTTGTACTTCTTAGACAGCTGCAAAGCTTTCTTGATCTCATTAGATACTCTGGGTGGAGGGGACTTCATAAGCATGCAGGAGACTGGGTACACAAACTGGTCAACAAATTCACAGTAGGTATAGGGTGAATTTGTGATTTCATGGTAGACTGAGGTCCAGAAAATGACAGATCTCCTCTCTCCTTTGTTATCCAGCCTTCTGATGTAACATGGGAAAGCTTCAGAATGATAAAACATGAACAGGTGGTAGATGTAAGCTGAGTATCTGAAGACCCCCTGTCTGTCCAGTTTGCTCAATTGATCATGAATCCTATTGGCTATAAACTTAGCAAAGTTATACTTTCGGGCAGGGGGTTGACGTGGGCTGTAAGCAGACAGCAATACGAGCATGGCTTGATCCACATGCTTACTGTTTTGGTAACCTAGCACATAGGCTATCATGTCCAGTAGCAGCCTGCCTGAGTCATTGAAATGTTCATGCAGATAAGGGGGTGGCCCTGTAGGCTGGCACTCAGCTCTCATGTAGTTCCTGGTGACCTTTTGCAGCTCCTCACTGGTCATCTTGTCACCAGCTTCCAGCAAATACCTCATGGAGAATGGGACTAGCAACTCCGTTTGATCAAACTGTAACATCTTGTTGATGGACTCAGCATTTATATAAAAAAGGATCCTCCCTGATGGAGTATTGACAGCTCTGTGCTCCAGATCATAGTTTTGAGCACATAAGTGAATGATTTCAGGGAAAACATTCACAGCTGGGAGACAGTAATAGGGCAGGTTTGACTCCCACATTCCATCTGTACCAAGTCCTACCTTATGGTCTTCCCTCAGTGTAGTGAAGGTTTTCAAAAAGTCCCTGTTTCCCTCAAAGTCATTGATGAGACAATCCTTGTCAATAAATGGCAAGGCCTCCAGTTCCTTATTGGTTTGATTCAGTGGAGTAACACTGAGGGAAGAGGATGCAGAGGCAGCCATGATTTAATCTGTATGTGTGCAGGGAGAGGAAATAGTTTGATAAGTCTTTGAAGACTTAAGCAGCAGGTAAACTGTACACAGTGTAATGTCCTTTTCTAGTGTAAAATTGTAAGCAGGTTGGTAAAATGCTGTAATTTCTCAGGGATGTGGATTGCCTAAGGGAACCTTGCAGAGACAGTGATAATTTATTAGGAAGAGTGCAGGTGGCCTGTACTTGGCAAAAGGGAACAATGCCGAGTACCTCGGGGCAAATTTTGCAGTTTTAACCCGCGAACTGATTTCTTCAGTGTCAAATTGTAGCTTAGGGGTGGGGCAGGTTGCTTGGGTTTGGTTTAGGCGCTCAGGTGGAGCTGAATTAAGTGAATTTGCCAGTCTTTAATGGTGAATTCTACAGAGAATTGGAATTCATGGGCAAAGTGGAAGGAAATGGCAAAATACCTGGAAAATCGACTTGGAAGCTCGCGGGCCGGGTTGTGGCGACTTGGTGCCGTTGAATTCTGAACTTTGAATGGTCGGATTGTCGAATTTGATGGCTGAGTGAGAAGTTTCGCAGCAGCCGGTGGCAACGACTAGTTTCTCTTTCGCATGAAAATGAGCGAAAACGACTCATTTAGTCGTTTAAATCGTTAAATTTGGCAAAAGTGTGCATTTGGCGCTTTTCCGCCGATGACGTCAGCATGACGTCATGGCGGGGCCCAGGTACGGAGGCGACGTGGCGGCTGAGGTGTTCGCCAGGGTGACAGGACACGGTGGCGGGCGGGCACAGTGGCGGGTCCGCGTGGAGGGCCACGGGACGCTGGGCGGGTACCGGCAAGGTGACGTCAGGGTGACGTGCGAATGACGTGGGAGGAGAGTGGTAATAGGGGTGGCGGTAAGCGGGTTCCCCGCACCACCTTTGGGCAAAGGCGGTAATGGGGAGGGGGGCTCCGAACAACCCCGCCGCCTGCCACGCGTCCCCTGTACGGGATGGGCGAAACCACTTTCCCCGGACGCTAAAGGTCGGCAGGTCGGGGAGTGAAAATGACCGCCCACCTTTAGATCTGGGCGACGGAGATCTGACGACTGGCGGGCCTTCCGACTGGTCGAGCATGTTGGGGAGGGGTCCCGCCAGCGCAATAAAATATTCAATTTAATGATTGGGCGGAGGACTATAGAAAAGTGGGTTTTTCGCAGTTTTTGGGTTTTTTGAGCTTTTTCAAGGGTTTATATGGGAAAACGGGGTTTTTGTGCGTTTTCAGCAGAGAGACGGTGAGGGTTGAGGGAGAGGATTTCTGCTCATAACCAGGGGTCAGAGCACATCCAAGACAAGGTTAACCACAGTCCCAGGTGGACTGAAGTCCCCTTAGACCATTTACTTGGCTATAATGCCAAAAGGAGAATATGTAGATAATGCTGGGATTTATACACCTTGGTGTTAGTAATATTAGGGAGAAAGGTGATATAAGGGATTTATATAGTAGGGTTAGTGTTAGTTATGGAGGAGGGGGTAAGTGGATGTGGAAACCATTGAGTTTATATGAAACAAGCTTGGTTTCAAGAGTAGATCAAAATGAAAAGAACTTTAGACAAGAAATGTGGCTTTTAAAGATCAAGAACCACCATGAAAACTTAGTCTTTTCCATGAATCTCAGGCTAGTGAGGGAATGTTAGAAATGAAATTGGAGGGGAGTGAGGGAAATTAGTCATGCTTCCAGCTGTAATCTTTTGCCTTGCTGCCCACCATCACCAATCTTGCAATGATAGGGATAACCTTTCTGCAACCCCAGCTACCTACCCAGCTACTTGCCTAGCATTTTATTTCTTCTTGGAGGGTGCATTTGGACTTGCAAACCCTTACTTGCCTTTTCTTTTCTTTGGCTTTTTCTTTTGCCTTTTCTATCTACTTCTACCCTTATCTCTTCCAAGGTCCCAGATTAAGCTGTTGGAATCCTTTTCTTCTCTACCTAAACTAGTTGTCTGCCAAGATTAAACAGTTTGGACAGACTTCTTTCTCTAGTCTACAACACAAAATTGAACACGTGGCATGATCCAGATTAGACTGTTGGATCATCCATCAAAATTTGAAATAAGGTCATCAACATTTGAAACACTTTGCACACCTTCTTGCTCTTTAGGAAATATGGGATCTTTGTGAACTCAAAGCAGAGCATATTTGGACTTTCTCTTGCCAATCATGAAATATGAAACCTATTGGTATAGGTATCCAACAGTGGCTCCACATGGGGATGGTTTTTCTTTTGAAAGACCAAGAACAGCAGGTCAGATTGCCTTGTTCCTTAGCTGCCCATACCAATCTTTGAACTTTACTGCATTAATGTGTCAAAATTGTGTGCTTCTTTCTTGGAAGACCTCTGATTCTATTTGCCTCTTGCTGTTTGGTGAATCACTTAGGAAACTGCATTTTTACAATCTAAAATAGAAATAATATGTACATCTGCATATATATACAAGGGAACCTGATGTTGCAATCATGGGAAATAGTCAAAATAATGCTTCAACATCCTGCCATTGACAGGCCCTTCATCTAAGTCAGTTTCAGTCAGACCTTTAAGGAAGTAGGTGTTGTTACCTTGTACTGCTTGGACAGCAAATGGTCCTTTCCATAAAGAGTCAAACTTTCCATGTTTTCCTTTCTCTTCTCTTCTTGCATCCCACTTCAAGACTTTGTCTCCCACATTGAAGTCTTCTGCTTTGGTTCTTCTATCAAAGGCTTTTTTTAATTTTTCTTGTAATATCTGCACTCTGCTGAAAACTTGTTCTCTGGTTTGCTGTAAACAGATTATCTGATTGATCCTTCTTTGCATATCGTTTGGCTCTGCTTGACTTTCTTGCAGAAGTTTCATAACAGGCACTCCTAGTGATGATGGAAACTTGGCCTCTAGTCCATAGACCAACTCATATGGGCTGGTCCCAATAGATCTTTTTGTTGTTAGTCTATCTGCCCATAAGGCATTTACTAGTTTCTTATGCCAGTTCTTTTTGTTATCTTCCAGCACTTTCTTTATGATATTTATTAAACTTTTGTTTGATGATTCAGCAAGGCCATTTCCTTGAGGATAGTAAGCAGTAGAATGGCCCAAAGTAATGTGAAATTTATGGCAGAAGTTCACCATTTTCTTGGATCTGAAGGCAGCAGCATTGTCTGTTATTATCTTGTCCGGACAGCCAAATCTAGCTAGTATATTGTTTTCCAAAAACTGAATGATTACTGAATCATTTGCTTGTCTGCATGGGGCAGCTTCAATCCACTTGGTGAAGTAGTCTGTTGCTGTTAAAATCCATCTGTGTTGGCCTGAAGATGAGGGATGAATTTCCCCAATGAAATCCAAGCCCCATTGTTGGAAAGGTCTCTCTGTTGCAATGGGCTTCAAAGGGAGTGGCAGCAACTGTCTTTTGCCTTCAAACAGTTGGCATTTGTGGCATGAGGCTGTAAATTTCTTAACATCAGAGAACATAGTGGGCCAGTAATAACCAGCCCTCAATATCTTGTCCACAGTGGACTTCCAGTACAAATGTCCACCACAGTCTCCAGCATGGAAATCTTGCATGATATTGTTAGTTTCATTCTCCATTAGACAGTGCAGCAATATACCTTCATGGTTTTTCCAAAGTAAATTTCCATCCATCACACAAAATCTAGATGTTTTCATTTTTAGGAACCTACACTTAGTTCTGGACAGTCCTGGGGGAGCACACAGGTTTTGTAACACATAACAGATATCAGAGTACCAGGGAGATTGTTCAAAGGCTACATTGATCTTTGGAGTCGCCAGCTCTGTTTCACTGTCCAGCTGATTGATATCTAAGGCTTGGAAATTTGCTTCTGTCATTAATTTGGCCAAACCTTGCCCTTTTATTAGCTTTGTAGGTTTTATTTCAATGTCAAATTCTAGTATGTTTGCAATCCATTTTCCTCTCCTGCCCTCTAAGTTTTCTTGGGTGAGAATGTCTTTGACAATAGGACTTGGTACGTAAGCCACAACATGGGAGTAAAGGATGTAAATCCTAAAGTCTTTAATAGCTTTGATCAAAGCATAGGCTTGTTTCTCCATAATTTGGTACTTTAGAGGAGCATCTCTAAGAGCTCTGCTGAAGAAGGCAATAGGCTTCTCACTCCCTTGGTCATCTTTCTGTAATAAAACAGCAGCAATAGTATGTTGGGAGGCAAAGGAGAAAATGATAAAGTCTCTGTCAAACTGTGGATTGGTTAACACTGGGGTTTGAGTCAAGGCCAATTTTATACTTTCAAAGGCTTGTTTTGCTTCAACAGTCCATTTGACCTTTGAATCTTTCTTTAGCATATTGTTTAGTAATCTGATTAATTCTGCTAAATTTGGGATAAACCTTCTTAAAAAGTTGATTTTTCCTAAGAATCCCTGCAACTCCTTGACATTCCTTGGGTGAGGCATTTGTAGGATAGCTTGTATCCTATCTGGATCAATTCTTATGCCATCTTTTGAAATAATGTGTCCTAAGAGTTTCCCTTCTTCCAAGCCAAATAATGACTTCTTGGGGTTTAAGGAAATGCCATATTTCCTACATGTTATGAAAATCTGTCTCAAATGTTTCAAGTGTTCTTGGTCAGATTTTGAAAAGGGTGTAAGATCATCTAAGTAAATGACCAAGAAGTCATGAATTTCTTTTGCAAAAGCAATGTCCATTGCTCTTTGAAACGTTGCCCCTGCGTTTTTCAATCCAAAGGGCATTTTTACATACTTGAAAGTTCCCCATGGGGTTGTAAATGCAGTTTTGTCTTGATCATCAGGGTGTACTAGGATTTGATTAAAGCCTGAGAATCCATCAAGCAATGATATCCTTGAAGCCCCTACTACTCTTTGAAGAATGTGATCCATTTTGGGTAAAGGGTAGTTATCTTTGAGTGATACTTGATTCAAATTCCTTAAGTCTACACAAAGTCTAATCTCACCAGTTTTCTTTCTTGTAGGGACCAAATTTGAAATCCACTCAGAGAACCTGATTGGTGCTATGATACCAGCTTTGAACATTTTATGTAATTCCTTTTCAATGGAAGGAAGGAGCATAGGATTGATCCTTCTCAATTTCTGTTTGAATGGTTTTTGATTAGGCTTGAGGGGAATGGTATGCTGGATGACAGAAGTATCATAGGACTTTAGATCCTCATAACCCCAAGCAAAAACATCTTGAAACTCTTTAAAGAGATCAATGTATTTGGGCTTTTGATCAGGGGGCAAAGCAGCAGATAGCTTGATTATTTTAGGCTTGTCAGTAGTACCAATGTTGCATTCTTCAATTGCTACATCTAATGGCTGCATCTTTGGTTTCCTGGGGACATCATTTGAATAAAAAATGTCCTCTAGCGGGGTAAGGCCTATTGGAAGGAAGTTGTCTTTGAGTTGTATGATTTCAGCTTCTGCGCTGGTCACGTCTTCACAGTCAATCTGGTGAATTTGCTGAATGTTTTCGTTTCTGAAAATGGTTGGACTCAGTAATTGTTTTGCGGTTCTAGGTGACATTGGGTGAGCAGACTGTTGAAACTGTATTTGTGATGGACTTGCTCCATCAAGTATTTGTGATTGACATGCTGATTCAAGTATTTGTGATTGACTTGCTCCATCAATATCAATATTTAATCCTGTGAATTCTTGTTGCAAGGTTAAAAAATTGTTTATTTGCATGTCGTCCTCAAACACTTGCCATTCTTTGACATTGTTTGGAATAGAGGGTCTGTATTTGACCTCGGCTGTGAAACAGTTATTGGGTTCTAATGGGAATTTGAAGGTGCTGGCAAACGTTGCCAAGCTGTGTGCATGGAGATTGTGGCCCCTTGAAATTTTTGTGATAACAAACTCAGAGAAAGTCTCTAAAATTTCACTTACAGCAGATCTGTAGGACCTCATTCTTTTGTCATTGGTGACAAAGTTTCCTTTCACTTGTTGAATTACTAGATCAGAGTCTCCCATGATGGAGAGTTTAGGAGCTTGTAGTGATTTCGCTAGCTTTAGGCCCAGCAACAGAGCTTCATATTCTGCCATGTTGTTAGTGCATCTAAAATTCAATCTATAAGCCCTGCCTTCTGCATAGTCTTTCTCTTTGTTATGTATCCACACTCCAGCTCCTGCCCCTAGCTTGTTAACTGAGCCATCAAATTCTAGGACCCACAGGATGTCTTGCTGAAAAGGAGGTTTAGCAATGTGTTCATGGGATGGCAATGTAAGCAGGAGTTGGGGTTTCTTTTCCATTTTGTTTTCTGGGACAGTTTGATCACTTGTTTGGCAGTCTTTGACAACTAGAGGAGGGATACTGTGTATTGTTGGGCTGATTGATGTTTGGCAGGTACTGCTTGTTTGATCAATGTTTTGTTCTTGTATGAGTGTTTCGGTCCTAATGTCATTGTTTGAGAGGCTTGTGCTGTCATTGAAGAGGATGAAGGAGTCTATGTCCGAATGGACAGCATATATTGGAAAATTTTGAGGCTTTTCTTCACTGCTGACCATATACTTCATGAGTGTTTCCCTGTACAGTCTTTTTGGTTGCCCAAAGACAGAGATAGTGGCATATGACATGTCTAATTGCAGGGAACCTTGGAGCTTGGCTCCCCATGATCTTGATAACAGCATCCCATATTTGGGTGGGATATCAGCAACTACAACATCCATTAGAATGGTCTTGTTGGGATATTGAACCAGAGACACGCATAAATCTTTTATTAGGCCTAAACATTTGACTTGGCTAGAATCAAAAGAAAACAGGTCTTTGTATGGTCTTGTTATATCCAAGTTCAATCTTTCCATGACTGCTTTTGGCATAAGGTTGTGAGAGGCACCTGAGTCGAACATTGCATTATGTAGTATTTTATCATGAACATGCAGGCTGACATAAAAAGGTAAGACCCCTGTGACTATTGTTTTTCCATCTACCTCTGGGCCAAACAGTAATTCTGGAGTGTCATCTAGCACATTTACGTCATCTTTGCTATTAGTGAGTTGAAGGGATTTCTTGATCTGTTGTTTGTATATGTCATGCTTGGCTAGCTCTGAGAGGGGAATTGCTATCTTTAGCTTGCCAATCTCTGTGCCTAGGTCAAAAGCTTTGTCAACTTGGGTTTTAGAGTCACGGATAGCAGTCTTTTCTTTGTTCATTAAATCTTCTTGTGGGATTTCATCTTGACTTTGAAACCTGCCCCTTGTACTCATGTCTTGAGGGGTAAAATTTGGATCAGGGTGAGAGGACGAAGTTGCCATGGGCTGTTGTAGTGGGGACAGCAGTTCAGTAACCTCCTCAACTACAATTTCTTCTGCAGGAAAGTTTATTTTGTCATTAGGTTCTGTGACCATGGTTTCTTTAGACCTCTGTTTGTCCTTTATCTTGTCGGGCTGGTTTACATTCACAGTCCTACTCCTCAGTTTATACTGTTTATGGACTTCATAGACAGCAGTATCATATCCTTGTTTAAAGTCAAAGGATTCTCCTGATTTTGTTTGGAATGTTTTGATTTCATCCTCCTCGTGGTCCTCTTGTGTTAAGAAAACATGGCTTTTACCATCCAGACCCATTAAGTTAATTTCAGGATCTTCATTGAGCTGATTGGCTGTGGAAGTTTCTGCATAGTTTTCTTGGAAAGGGGGTCTAATGTCTTGGTCAGCACTTGTCTTTCCTATGTTTGGGTTCTGAGTTCTCCTAAAATTCGGATTTCTAGGAGGGTTGCTTTGTGATGCTTCCCATGATGATTTTCTTTCAACTGATTCCACTCTTTCACCCAATCTCTTCATGCTGTTTAGTATTGCATCCAGCTTTTGATCAAAACCCGAGGGCTCTTCTCTGAAGCCAGTCTTCTTTTCCAACTTTGCCCTGTTTCTTTTGGCAATTAGGTTAGCTTCTACAGTGACTGCAACCCTTTGAGCTTCTTCAAGGGTTGGAGGATCTCTTTCTTTCAACTGATAGGCCATATCAGAATCAAAACCGTCAGGGAAGTTATACAGGGCCAAATCAGGAGGGGGCCTTAAGTTCTGTGGGATAGCATTATATACATTGTTAAACCTGGCACAATATTCCAAAACTGTTTCTTGGGGACCTCTTTTAATAGTGTTATATTCACCAAGTATGTGGAGAGGATCTTTCTTCTTCTCCCATCTCTCAGTAAAAGCTTCGTAAAGCTGATCAGGTGTTGCAATGGAGTTTGCATTGAGGGATCTGAACCAAGTTCTAACATCCCCAGTTAAGCTTTGAACAAAAATTCTCATCCTGACACTGTTATCATCTATTTCATAGGTCTCAAAGTGGTCTTGCATCTTCTTAGCATGCTGGACAGCTGTCAAAGGGCCATGGGAGTCAAAAAATGAGATTTTGGTTTGGTAGTCTTGGGGTAGAGCTGGAGCATTAGCTGGTATCTGCAGAGGTGCATACCTGTTGGCCATGTTTATAGGATTTACAGGGTTGACAGGAATAAATGGGACAGCAGGGATTACTGGTGTAGCAGGGTTAATGGGATGGGTAACAAATGGGGAACTGGTTGAAAGAGTATGTGAAGTGGGTGAAGATGTAAGAGGAGGACTTTGAGGTGTTGATGATGAACTAGGGGGACTAGGAGTGGACCGGAAAAGAACTTTGCAGGGTGTGGGAATGCAGATAGGCTGATCTGAAATTATATCTGACTCAGCAGGCTTCTCCTGCTTTTGCTGTCTCCTAATGTTCTTTGGAATGATATTTGGATTGTCAACAATGATAGGTTGATTAGGGTCAGGGTTTGCCCTAGTGTGCCTTGGGTTTCTTTTGGGAGCCAGCTTCTAATTTCTTTTGAATTTGTACAAGAAGTTTATATATGCAAGGACTGGATGAAAATTTTGGAATGGCTATATATGTTCCAAAGCTAGGATGAAGATTCCCTAATTAGCTCTTCCCTAAAGCTGTCCCTGTATTACAGAAACAGTTCTAAGGCCTCTTGGCTAGTTTCAGGCTTGATGGTAGCTTTGGAAGATAGATAGTAATTGAAAAATCTTAAGAAGTCCCCAGCGGAGTCGCCAATTATGTTAACACCCAGGTTGTTCCCTATGACTCCCAAGGGAATACGGCCGGGGTAACCACTAACCAATCTTATGATCACTGTTTCTAGCCAAACTGTGATCAGAGAGGGCTCTCTCTTTATGATTTGTATCTGTTATGATAGTGTTTTAGGCTAGGTATTATGCACAGGTTTTGTTTATGTTTTGGTTGAAGATTTTCTTTCAGGTCTTGTGATATAATGTTCAAAGAGTCAAATATCATTGGGCAATGGAGTCTATGGCTGTAGGTGTCTAGAAACCTTGAGGTGAATTGGTGAAACTTACAGGGCCATTTGGATACTTCATACAACAAAATTTTTTATTTATAACACAAACAGGTGAAAAAACCAGTGAAAGCAATTAAGAATTTTCACTAAAGTATTTAAGTATTTCCACCAAACTAGGTATGAGAAACGGATAGATGTCTCAGGAGCAAACTTGAATCCCTGGGAATGTCTATCACTGTAAAAGATATAGTTTTAAAGTGCAGCAATTAAGAATTACACTTCATTCACTGTATCTGAAGAAAACATGGATAATAGCTCAGATTGAGTTCAGGGTAATCAGTGATTAAATCCTGGAACTATTCTTCTACTTTGCTATTAAGTGTAAAACATTTAAACAATAAAAGAGAACAAAAGACTCGAAAACATGTAACACAGAGATTTAAGAAAGACTTATTGTTTTATGAAACACTCTGGAATCCTGCAACATTCACCATTCATCACAATGCATCAAGGTACGCCAAGCTTTGGAAATTCCATTCACCCTTTGTATTATTTCTCTGAGAATTTTACAGCAAGTGAGATCTCCAAAATGAAAATAACAACAACCCCTTAAGCTTATGTGCGGGGTGAATATATACTTCGATTTTTACAAAAATATCTGAGTTCTAAGTTATCTCAGACTTAATATCCTCACCAACTTTGAGATATTTTTATCAGAAATTTATTACAGCATTGAATACAAAATAAAGGCGTCTTGATGTTCTGTCAGAAGATACTTTTGGCCTTTGGGAGCTGCTGAGTCGGTTGGGGACGTGCTGTTCAAAATGTAGCGAGCTGTCATCATTAGTGATGAATCACTTTTTGGATGCTTTTCAAACATTGATCCTTTTACACTTGTCTTCTGGTGAGCTGAGCTGGCAGTGGTCGAATGTCTTGAAACTACCGTGGCAAAATTTGGAGCATGGCCTGCCACCAGTCCTCCTTAGGCATTTGGTGCCTCCGAATTTTAATTAGAGTCTCGTCAAGCTCTGTATATCTGAAAAAACTAGGAGGAGTTTCAAATAAATGATTTACCTCATTTTCAACAAAAAATGAGCCTTCAAGCTTAGTGTACAAGCTCTGTCCTGTTGGAGGAACTGTTTCCTCAGAAGTACTGCTGGATGCAGTGATTTGATTTTCAATGTAAGCGGCCACCCTGTTTGTAAATTGATCTCTGCTGATCAATTTTCCTGTGCTGCTCAACAGGCTAGGCAGTCCTCTTGCTTGTAGCATTCCCATTCTGAGTTTATAATCTTCAACTTCAGTCTGTATCTCATAACTTTTTCTTTCTGCCGTCTGTACATAACCTCTGAGAGTTAGCACCTTTTTAGCCATGAGGATGGCCTCTGTTCTGTTGGTGATTCCAACGGCTGCCAGCTCCTCTTTGTCTTGCCTGTTCAAAAATTCTATTAATTGGCTAGCTTGCTCAGGTCTGTTTCCTAACACTGTCTTGGCTCTCTGGACATCTGTCTGGGCTTGTACAATTAAATCCATATGCTCATGCATTGTTTTAATGGATTTCCACTGTTTGATAATAGCTTGGGTAATTTTATTCCACAGGATTCTTTTGATTTCTGCCATAGTATTTTCCAGATTGAGCTCCTTCTCCAGGGCCTTTATTTTATCTTTTTGAGCCTTAATCTGTCTGCCCTGTTCTGCTACCGTTATCTTTGATTGGTCATATTTGGCATCTATCTCTGCCAGTTTTTCTTTTGCTTTCCTTATTTCATCCGCCTGTAGCTCCATTGCCTTGACAGCTTTGGTTAATTCTTCTATACTGGGGTGGGCATCTGTAGCTGCTGTTGTACCTGCTGCTTCTGTTGTGGGGGCTACTGCTGCCCCAGAAGTTGTTGCTGTTGTGGAATCTGTTGGAGGAACTTGGAGTGTAGATCCTCCCTGTTTGTCTTGCAATGCTCCTTCCAGCTCTTTCTCTAGTTCTTGGATTCTTTGATCTTGCTGTAATAAGAGGTCAAGTTGTTCATTAACTTGCTTTTCCTTTTGCAATTCAGCTGTCTGAGGGTGTTCTGTAGGTAACAGCTTCAACCTCTTCTTCATGGCATTTAGATCATCATCCTTTTTCTTTATGAGGGCTTTTACCCCGGTTGGATCACTAGGGTCATGTCCTAGATCAACAATAATCTCCTCAAGAGATTTTATCCTATTTCCTTGGCCTTAGAGGACAACCTCTCAAAGTCTAGTTGAGTGTTTGTGTTCTTCAAAGATTCTTTCAGCTCATGAGCTAATGTGGCCTTCTCTACCAAGGTGGCATAGACCATCTCCCCGGTCTGCTTGTGGAGCTCAATTTGGTCCATAGGATGTATGTCTTTGGCCAGGACCTCCACCCTTGTTTTGATGAAATCTGCAGTTGTCATTGGGTGCGGCCCCTTGGGTTTGAAATGGCTGAATATCATTTTTTCCTCTTTGAAGTCGTAGACTGACATCAACCTTTCCTGCTGGGCTGGGGTGGCATCTATAAACTGTTTGTAAACCTCAGCCCTCAATAACTCATTTGCTGCCTTGATTTCTTTGAAGGTAGCCTTAGCACTTTTAAGCTTCTGGCTTTGCTGAGAAGAGGATGACACCTCCAAACCAAGCTGTAAATTCTGCTCCTGCTGAAAGGAGCTTGTCCCAGTATGTTGGCTGCCTTCCCTGTCCTTTGCTGTATCGTTTAAGACATCTTCAGTGATGTCTTCCACCTCTGGGGAATCTGCCCTTTGCCTTTTGGCCTCTGGCTGGTGGGAGGATCCACTGAGGGGAGTGGACTCTTCTCTTTGCCTTTTAGTACCCCTCTCTTCATGTGCTGGGGTCTGCAAAACTGAGGTAGTTAATGGCTCAATTTGAGGTGGCGGTGTTTGTATTAGGGGGGTTTCTGGCAGCCCAGTTTGTGGCAGAATGGTTTGTCCTTGTTGCTGCTTTGTTTGTTGTTCTGTTTGCTGATCTTTTTGCTGTGACTGTTGCTGTGACTGTTCCTTTTTTGCTTCATCCTCTGCATCCATTTTTCCTTTTCCTTTATCCAAGCCTGGTGCTGCTGTAGAGAGTGTCTGCGGCGCTGTCCTGGTAACTGAGGTCCCTTGTCCCACTGATTGAGGTAGTCTGAAAGGTACCTGGATCACATAGTCCAGGTCAATAGTCTTCTCAAGTTCTTTCATATTTTTAAGCATTCTTTCTTCTTCAGTTAAGCTCTCAACTAGAGTGTCCAGCTGCCATTCTTGTAAGTTGGCATACTTTTCTATGTGTGGGTAGTGGCAGTGTTTAATCCCTAGGAGTCTGTACTTAGTTCTCCTAGCAGTGATGAAACCTTGAGGGTCATAAGGGACCCATCGAAAACTGTATGACAATTTATATTTGTCCTTGAGGATCAGGTCTGCAGATTCCCATCCTTCCTTCTTGTTCATGATGAAAGGGCCCAACTCATTTTTGTAGTTAAGGTGTGCCTTTTTCTTGGAGCTGTGGAAATGGGTAAGGTCTGACTGAATCAATTGCCTGTAATACTCCAAGGCAAATAATCTCATAGGAACATACTTGGGTAGCCTGTATGGACAGAGCTCACAGCCATATACTCTGAACACAGTATGGTGTTCATATAGGTACCAATCACCTATTTTGTACTTCTTAGACAGCTGCAAAGCTTTCTTGATCTCATTAGATACTCTGGGTGGAGGGGACTTCATAAGCATGCAGGAGACTGGGTACACAAACTGGTCAACAAATTCACAGTAGGTATAGGGTGAATTTGTGATTTCATGGTAGACTGAGGTCCAGAAAATGACAGATCTCCTCTCTCCTTTGTTATCCAGCCTTCTGATGTAACATGGGAAAGCTTCAGAATGATAAAACATGAACAGGTGGTAGATGTAAGCTGAGTATCTGAAGACCCCCTGTCTGTCCAGTTTGCTCAATTGATCATGAATCCTATTGGCTATAAACTTAGCAAAGTTATACTTTCGGGCAGGGGGTTGACGTGGGCTGTAAGCAGACAGCAATACGAGCATGGCTTGATCCACATGCTTACTGTTTTGGTAACCTAGCACATAGGCTATCATGTCCAGTAGCAGCCTGCCTGAGTCATTGAAATGTTCATGCAGATAAGGGGGTGGCCCTGTAGGCTGGCACTCAGCTCTCATGTAGTTCCTGGTGACCTTTTGCAGCTCCTCACTGGTCATCTTGTCACCAGCTTCCAGCAAATACCTCATGGAGAATGGGACTAGCAACTCCGTTTGATCAAACTGTAACATCTTGTTGATGGACTCAGCATTTATGTAAAAAAGGATCCTCCCTGATGGAGTATTGACAGCTCTGTGCTCCAGATCATAGTTTTGAGCACATAAGTGAATGATTTCAGGGAAAACATTCACAGCTGGGAGACAGTAATAGGGCAGGTTTGACTCCCACATTCCATCTGTACCAAGTCCTACCTTATGGTCTTCCCTCAGTGTAGTGAAGGTTTTCAAAAAGTCCCTGTTTCCCTCAAAGTCATTGATGAGACAATCCTTGTCAATAAATGGCAAGGCCTCCAGTTCCTTATTGGTTTGATTCAGTGGAGTAACACTGAGGGAAGAGGATGCAGAGGCAGCCATTATTTAATCTGTATGTGTGCAGGGAGAAGAAATAGTTTGATAAGTCTTTGAAGACTTAAGCAGCAGGTAAACTGTACACAGTGTAATGTCCTTTTCTAGTGTAAAATTGTAAGCAGGTTGGTAAAATGCTGTAATTTCTCAGGGATGTGGATTGCCCAAGGGAACCTTGCAGAGACAGTGATAATTTATTAGGAAGAGTGCAGGTGGCCTGTACTTGGCAAAAGGGAACAATGCCGAGTACCTCGGGGCAAATTTTGCAGTTTTAACCCGCGAACTGATTTCTTCAGTGTCAAATTGTAGCTTAGGGGTGGGGCAGGTTGCTTGGGTTTGGTTTAGGCGCTCAGGTGGAGCTGAATTAAGTGAATTTGCCAGTCTTTAATGGTGAATTCTACAGAGAATTGGAATTCATGGGCAAAGTGGAAGGAAATGGCAAAATACCTGGAAAATCGACTTGGAAGCTCGCGGGCCGGGTTGTGGCGACTTGGTGCCGTTGAATTCTGAACTTTGAATGGTCGGATTGTCGAATTTAATGGCTGAGTGAGAAGTTTCGCAGCAGCCGGTGGCAACGACTAGTTTCTCTTTCGCATGAAAATGAGCGAAAACGACTCATTTAGTCGTTTAAATCGTTAAATTTGGCAAAAGTGTGCATTTGGCGCTTTTCCGCCGATGACGTCAGCATGACGTCATGGCGGGGCCCAGGTACGGAGGCGACGTGGCGGCTGAGGTGTTCGCCAGGGTGACAGGACACGGTGGCGGGCGGGCACAGTGGCGGGTCCGCGTGGAGGGCCACGGGACGCTGGGCGGGTACCGGCAAGGTGACGTCAGGGTGACGTGCGAATGACGTGGGAGGAGAGTGGTAATAGGGGTGGCGGTAAGCGGGTTCCCCGCACCACCTTTGGGCAAAGGCGGTAATGGGGAGGGGGGCTCCGAACAACCCCGCCGCCTGCCACGCGTCCCCTGTACGGGATGGGCGAAACCACTTTCCCCGGACGCTAAAGGTCGGCAGGTCGGGGAGTGAAAATGACCGCCCACCTTTAGATCTGGGCGACGGAGATCTGACGACTGGCGGGCCTTCCGACTGGTCGAGCATGTTGGGGAGGGGTCCCGCCAGCGCAATAGAATATTCAATTTAATGATTGGGCGGAGGACTATAGAAAAGTGGGTTTTTCGCAGTTTTTGGGTTTTTTGAGCTTTTTCAAGGGTTTATATGGGAAAACGGGGTTTTTGTGCGTTTTCAGCAGAGAGACGGTGAGGGTTGAGGGAGAGGATTTCTGCTCATAACCAGGGGTCAGAGCACATCCAAGACAAGGTTAACCACAGTCCCAGGTGGACTGAAGTCCCCTTAGACCATTTACTTGGCTATAATGCCAAAAGGAGAATATGTAGATAATGCTGGGATTTATACACCTTGGTGTTAGTAATATTAGGGAGAAAGGTGATATAAGGGATTTATACAGTAGGGTTAGTGTTAGTTATGGGGGAGGGGGTAAGTGGATGTGGAAACCATTGAGTTTATATGAAACAAGCTTGGTTTCAAGAGTAGATCAAAATGAAAAGAACTTTAGACAAGAAATGTGGCTTTTAAAGATCAAGAACCACCATGAAAACTTAGTCTTTCCCATGAATCTCAGGCTAGTGAGGGAATGTTAGAAATGAAATTGGAGGGGAGTGAGGGAAATTAGTCATGCTTCCAGCTGTAATCTTTTGCCTTGCTGCCCACCATCCCCAATCTTGCAATGATAGGGATAACCTTTCTGCAACCCCAGCTACCTACCCAGCTACTTGCCTAGCATTTTATTTCTTCTTGGAGGGTGCATTTGGACTTGCAAACCCTTACTTGCCTTTTCTTTTCTTTGGCTTTTTCTTTTGCCTTTTCTCTCTACTTCTACCCTTATCTCTTCCAAGGTCCCAGATTAAGCTGTTGGAATCCTTTTCTTCTCTACCTAAACTAGTTGTCTGCCAAGATTAAACAGTTTGGACAGACTTCTTTCTCTAGTCTACAACACAAAATTGAACACGTGGCATGATCCAGATTAGACTGTTGGATCATCCATCAAAATTTGAAATAAGGTCATCAACATTTGAAACACTTTGCACACCTTCTTGCTCTTTAGGAAATATGGGATCTTTGTGAACTAAAAGCAGAGCATATTTGGACTTTCTCTTGCCAATCATGAAATATGAAACCTATTGGTATAGGTATCCAACAGTGGCTCCACATGGGGATGGTTTTTCTTTTGAAAGACCAAGAACAGCAGGTCAGATTGCCTTGTTCCTTAGCTGCCCATACCAATCTTTGAACTTTACTGCATTAATGTGTCAAAATTGTGTGCTTCTTTCTTGGAAGACCTCTGATTCTATTTGCCTCTTGCTGTTTGGTGAATCACTTAGGAAACTGCATTTTTACAATCTAAAATAGAAATAATATGTACATCTGCATATATATACAAGGGAACCTGATGTTGCAATCATGGGAAATAGTCAAAATAATGCTTCAACATCCTGCCATTGACAGGCCCTTCATCTAAGTCAGTTTCAGTCAGACCTTTAAGGAAGTAGGTGTTGTTACCTTGTACTGCTTGGACAGCAAATGGTCCTTTCCATAAAGAGTCAAACTTTCCATGTTTTCCTTTCTCTTCTCTTCTTGCATCCCACTTCAAGACTTTGTCTCCCACATTGAAGTCTTCTGCTTTGGTTCTTCTATCAAAGGCTTTTTTTAATTTTTCTTGCAATATCTGCACTCTGCTGAAAACTTGTTCTCTGGTTTGCTGTAAACAGATTATCTGATTGATCCTTCTTTGCATATCGTTTGGCTCTGCTTGACTTTCTTGCAGAAGCTTCATAACAGGCACTCCTAGTGATGATGGAAACTTGGCCTCTAGTCCATAGACCAACTCATATGGGCTGGTCCCAATAGATCTTTTTGTTGTTAGTCTATCTGCCCATAAGGCATTTACTAGTTTCTTATGCCAGTTCTTTTTGTTATCTTCCAGCACTTTCTTTATGATATTTATTAAACTTTTGTTTGATGATTCAGCAAGGCCATTTCCTTGAGGATAGTAAGCAGTAGAATGGCCCAAAGTAATGTGAAATTTATGGCAGAAGTTCACCATTTTCTTGGATCTGAAGGCAGCAGCATTGTCTGTTATTATCTTGTCCGGACAGCCAAATCTAGCTAGTATATTGTTTTCCAAAAACTGAATGATTACTGAATCATTTGCTTGTCTGCATGGGGCAGCTTCAATCCACTTGGTGAAGTAGTCTGTTGCTGTTAAAATCCATCTGTGTTGGCCTGAAGATGAGGGATGAATTTCCCCAATGAAATCCAAGCCCCATTGTTGGAAAGGTCTCTCTGTTGCAATGGGCTTCAAAGGTAGTGGCAGCAACTGTCTTTTGCCTTCAAACAGTTGGCATTTGTGGCATGAGGCTGTAAATTTCTTAACATCAGAGAACATAGTGGGCCAGTAATAACCAGCCCTCAATATCTTGTCCACAGTGGACTTCCAGTACAAATGTCCACCACAGTCTCCAGCATGGAAATCTTGCATGATATCGTTAGTTTCATTCTCCATTAGACAGTGCAGCAATATACCTTCATGGTTTTTCCAAAGTAAATTTCCATCCATCACACAAAATCTAGATGTTTTCATTTTTAGGAACCTACACTTAGTTCTGGACAGTCCTGGGGGAGCACACAGGTTTTGTAACACATAACAGATATCAGAGTACCAGGGAGATTGTTCAAAGGCTACATTGATCTTTGGAGTCGCCAGCTCTATTTCACTGTCCAGCTGATTGATATCTAAGGCTTGGAAATTTGCTTCTGTCATTAATTTGGCCAAACCTTGCCCTTTTATTAGCTTTGTAGGTTTTATTTCAAAGTCAAATTCTAGTATGTTTGCAATCCATTTTCCTCTCCTGCCCTCTAAGTTTTCTTGGGTGAGAATGTATTTGACAATAGGACTTGGTACGTAAGCCACAACATGGGAGTAAAGGATGTAAATCCTAAAGTCTTTAATAGCTTTGATCAAAGCATAGGCTTGCTTCTCCATAATTTGGTACTTTAGAGGAGCATCTCTAAGAGCTCTGCTGAAGAAGGCAATAGGCTTCTCACTCCCTTGGTCATCTTTCTGTAATAAAACAGCAGCAATAGTATGTTGGGAGGCAAAGGAGAAAATGATAAAGTCTCTGTCAAACTGCGGATTGGTTAACACTGGGGTTTGAGTCAAGGCCAATTTTATACTTTCAAAGGCTTGTTTTGCTTCAACAGTCCATTTGACCTTTGAATCTTTCTTTAGCATATTGTTTAGTAATCTGATTAATTCTGCTAAATTTGGGATAAACCTTCTTAAAAAGTTGATTTTTCCTAAGAATCCCTGCAACTCCTTGACATTCCTTGGGTGAGGCATTTGTAGGATAGCTTGTATCCTATCTGGGTCAATTCTTATGCCATCTTTTGAAATAATGTGTCCTAAGAGTTTCCCTTCTTCCAAGCCAAATAATGACTTCTTGGGGTTTAAGGAAATGCCATATTTCCTACATGTTATGAAAATCTGTCTCAAATGTTTCAAGTGTTCTTGGTCAGATTTCAAAAAGGGTGTAAGATCATCCAAGTAAATGACCAAGAAGTCATGAATTTCTTTTGCAAAAGCAATGTCCATTGCTCTTTGAAACGTTGCCCCTGCGTTTTTCAATCCAAAGGGCATTTTTACATACTTGAAAGTTCCCCATGGGGTTGTAAATGCAGTTTTGTCTTGATCATCAGGGTGTACTAGGATTTGATTAAAGCCTGAGAATCCATCAAGCAATGATATCCTTGAAGCCCCTACTACTCTTTGAAGAATGTGATCCATTTTGGGTAAAGGGTAGTTATCTTTGAGTGATACTTGATTCAAATTCCTTAAGTCTACACAAAGTCTAATCTCACCAGTTTTCTTTCTCGTAGGGACCAAATTTGAAATCCACTCAGAGAACCTGATTGGTGCTATGATACCAGCTTTGAACATTTTATGTAATTCCTTTTCAATGGAAGGAAGGAGCATAGGATTGATCCTTCTTAATTTCTGTTTGAATGGTTTTTGATCAGGCTTGAGGGGAATGGTATGCTGGATGACAGAAGTATCATAGGACTTTAGATCCTCATAACCCCAAGCAAAAACATCTTGAAACTCTTTAAAGAGATCAATGTATTTGGGCTTTTGATCAGGGGGCAAAGCAGCAGATAGCTTGATTATTTTAGGCTTGTCAGTAGTACCAATGTTGCATTCTTCAATTGCTGCATCTAATGGCTGCATCTTTGGTTTCCTGGGGACATCATTTGAATCAAAAATGTCCTCTAGCGGGGTAAGGCCTATTGGAAGGAAGTTGTCTTTGAGTTGTATGATTTCAGCTTCTGCGCTGGTCACCTCTTCACAGTCAATCTGGTGAATTTGCTGAATGTTTTCGTTGCTGAAGATGGTTGGACTCAGTAATTGTTTTGCGGTTCTAGGTGACATTGGGTGAGCAGACTGTTGAAACTGTATTTGTGATGGACTTGCTCCATCAAGTATTTGTGATTGACATGCTGATTCAAGTATTTGTGATTGACTTGCTCCATCAATATCAATATTTAATCCTGTGAATTCTTGTTGCAAGGTTAAAAAATTGTTTAAGAGACGAGTCCATCGTCTGGGCACACCAGTAGTATGCCGCTGTAACCGCAAAGGTAGCTCGTCAGTCCTCACATCAAGAATACCAAGAGTGAGGTCCTCAACCTGCTCCTGTAATGCTGTGAGAGTCTCAGCCACATCGAGGTCGCGAAGGATAGCCCTTCCGACGGCCTCTCCTGCTGGGGCAGCAGCTGGTACTCTCAGGCGAACTACTGGACAAACAGGACCAACATCTGCATGTACACATGAGTTTGATTAAAGTCTTGATAGAATAAAGCACAAGGACATTATAAACAAAAAAAATGATAAACAGGAATATGGTCAAAGATTTTACCAATGGCGCCCCACTGTTCGCCATCCAGCAGTACTAAATCTGAATCACCCCGGAAGTCCATGCCAGCGTATAGATACTCAGAATAAACCATCTCCTGACGATCAAACCACCTGAAGAAGGTATCAGAAAATGAAATCTGAGACTGGCCAGCATGCCTAGACATATGGTCAACCCATCTCTGCATACGTGGTTCAGTAGGAGAAGGTAAATCGAGTGCAATGTATTGCAGCTGCATCAGTGGTATCTTCTCCAAGGCAAAGGCGGTCAAAATAGAACCATACCCAAAGTTCTTCAACCTCCCGCTCTTTATCTTGGTCAACTGTACTTTCATCACAAGAAGTACTGCGTCGCACCAGTTGAACACCTTCGGTTGGAGACATTCCAAGGCATGCTACATGTAAGATCGGTTGGCTACATGAAGAGCCGCACCACCAGCCATCCTACCAAAAGTAAACAGAATAATCCTGAGGGACCTCTCAGTGACATCACGGATGATGATCTTGCCGTCTTTACTCGGGTGAGATCCTTCTCTGCAGTACCGGCAGACATAATCTCTCACAGAGTCACCTCCTCGAGACGAACCTGACAAAGAGATGGGGGCACCCTGCCTCGACAAGCCAGTCAATAAATAGATGTCTACTACAGTCAAGGGGATAGATTTGCCCCTGATCTGGAAAACCTGATTGGTAGGATCCCAAGCATCGAGCAAATACTGCAGTAAGTTGATCTGCTGTCTCATGCTAGAAATGCGGAAGAACTTCAGCAAGCCACAGTTCCGCAGCGCGTTCACTGTAACTGGATCATGTAGGGCAAGCATGTCCTCTTCTTCATGCTCATGTTCTCGCCATGTAATGGTCATCATACTCCAAAGATCTCTGAAAAACAAACAAGAGAGTAGTTAGATCTTGATTTTGGTAAGAAACAGGCAAAATTTCCATCAAAAATTGTGCATCAAAATCCCTTTTTGCGCCCAACGCACCTGCAGCAGTGTTCTAGGTGCGTTGAATGTCAAATAGCCTTTAGACATGCCAACATTCAACGCAAGTTTCGATACACTGAGGGTGAGCTGAAGGCAGAACGAGTCCTTCAAACCCCAGGGGCTCAGAAAAGCTAGGAATCAAGCTCAAAATGCAAAATGGAAACCATGAAATGAAAGAGCTCAGGTTTAGGTCCTACCTGGTCCAGACGGCGCCAAGAATCGTCCACAGGATCTCCCGAAATCAGCTGATGAAAATCGAGGGGGAAAAGCACCTCCAAAGCTCCAACAAACCAAGTTCAAATGAAATGGTAAAATGAGAGGTAAAAACACTTTTTCATTACTTTTACGTAGTTCAAAGTAAAATATTAAGTGTTCTAACTCGTTTTCAAGCATATATTATTCATTTCTGACTAGTTTGATGAAGCAGTTGAAAATACAGTAAGATCTTTGAAAGGACAAAGCTATTTATAGTGAAATCAAAGCAAGACCATCTAATCGAGTAGTTTTACCGCAAGGTTCAAGCTCGTTAAAAAATAAACATAAGACATGAGCAAATGTTTCCACCCGCGTTTAAGCTCGTTAAAAAATGAACTATTCCCCGGTAAATAACCATCGTGAATGTAGTACTTCAGCTGTTAAAGCCTTGGTCGTGTTTGCACCTTCACCTCCACTTTTTCATTGGCCGATCATTCACCTCCATTTGATTGTTTACCCATTTTGAGGAACAACTGTGAAGAGTGATTTCACTAGCCATCCTTGTGACACTGCCATGATTGGAAAATTCCAAACCTTACTTGGAATCAACTGCTACCTGTTTTATCACTCATTCCTAAAAAGACGAGTCTCCTTTAAGCTCTTTTCAACTGACTCGTAAAATATGAAAAGATTGCTGAGCCATTGGCCTCTCCAGCTCGTTAAAGGTACAAGAAGTGCTATCACTCCTCTAGATTTTAATCTTTTTGGACCTGAGGGATTATTACACAAAAAGATCGAGCGCTTGTTTTGTTCGGCTCGTTAAAACTATCGAAAATTCATCCCTTCTGTATTGTTTTATACTTTTTCGGACTTAAGGGATTAGATGAAGAAAAAGGAATTTTGGAGTTACCTTTACGTTCCTTTTCAGACTCTCTAAAATTGAAAAGGACCGAGTTATCTTTGTCGTTAAACTTGTTAAAAAGATTAATAGCGACAAACTTGTCTTTAGACGAGAACGAGTTTCACTATCGCTAGGCTCGTTAAAACATAGCGATGGGTTTGCCCGAAGGGAAAATTATAGAACAAGCATATGTTATCCTCCTCAAGCTTGACAAAAATAAAGAGGTACTGGTCAGCAATGACTGGGGAAAAATTGGGAAGAAAACTCAAAGAAACTTTGTTGGTAGCAAGTCGCTCTTGAACATGACACTTACACTCCGTGTCCGAGTCGGGTTGGGTTGTTTCATTCATCGGTCACATCACCATGGTCACACCATACCATCCACATTTGGGGTTAATGCTACCAATCCATCACATCAGTGTCGCCGATATGTTCAAGAGAAGTCATCCAGAGAAGTCACCTGTGTCTCACCCACTACCATACATTATACTCCATTCTTTCATGACCGCCACCCTGAACCTTATATCACCAGATCGTTTTCACCTCCATCAAAATCATTTGCTCCGTTCCGTGTCATTGATGTGGGATTCATTAAGGCCCTCCTGTGACGGATCACTTCTTGTCAACATCAACTCATTATCCAAGAAGTTGATCTAGGAACACCCCATTCAGTACTTTGAAGCTTGCATGCCTCAATGGCAAGTTTCTCACTTCCGGCGATAGGTTTACATCAATGGCCTTCGACCGAAAGATTTTGCATGGTGTTCAACGCCAAGTCCTTTATTCACACCACGTGAATTGTACTGCAGTACCTTGAGGGTCATTATCATTATCGGTGATTCCTCTCGCGCTTGTTAATAGTTTACATCATTGACTGGTAATCAAGCGATGTCTTTCCATGTTCGACTTCAGAACATTTCTCACATGGATCGACTTGTACTTCGAGTGAAGATCGGACGAGATTGAAGATCCCGGATCTAGTTTCATCCATCCGGGCTTCGATATATATTCAGGGAAATAAAGACATTAAATGTACAGCATTGCAGCATAGATAATCATCCTACCAAAAGGATGATGGCTCTATCAGAATCATCAGTCTACACTCAGACGATTGTCTGTCCTATGTACATGAAAATGAATTTATAAAGCTGAGCATGGGAATGCCCGCCTCAGCTAGATCATGAAAATATTATGAAGATAATGTATTGTATTGTATCTTATTACAGGTCTCCTCCCAGCATTGAAAGAACCTCGGATCCTCATAATAAAGCATTTCACCCGACACCAAAAGGTTAACGGCCTCATACTTTAGGGGGCAACTGTTATAGACATTTTTGTGCCTTATAACACCAAGCATGAAATGTCCATTAACCAAGGGCTCCTAAGTCCTTAAAAGTGTTGTTCTAACCCCTAAAGGAACAAGGTCAACAGATTACAGCTTCTCCCAGAAGTTCTCCATGAAAAACTACTCAAAATTGGTCAAAACAGGATCATTGCAGCTGCTCCACTGGCTAGGTGCGTTGCATCTCACCCAAATGCACTGTGAGGGTGCGTTGCATTTCAAAACACCCTTATGTGGGGTGCGATGGGCGAGAAATTACAAATGGCAGTGTCATTCCACGAGGTGGAGAGGCAATGGAAGCTTCCAGAATCTCCTCCTGTGACACTTGCCTCACTGAATTCGACCAAGGATGAGTAAGAGGCCCTCAGTCTCCAAGTGGAAGCAAGAACTGACAGAGAGAAGACACAAATCAAATCACAAGCTGACTCATCCCCCTTACAGATATCTATATATGGATCCCTCATCCCAGAGATCCGGAGGTTGGAATTTTGCATATTGTAAGGAATTGTTGTTGGTTTCTAGAGACAAACATCAGATTGTTGGGTGATCTATGCTTTTTTTGAGGTGAAGAGGGGCTTCTTTGCTGGGAGGTTGATGTTGGGTCAGAACCACTGGTTGTAACTCCTCCTGGATCTTTTCTTGTTTATCAATAAAAGCTATTTGAGTTCTCCTCCATGCTTTTGTATCATTGATGCTTGTTACATTTGTATGGTCAATTTAAATCTGATCCTAAGTTGTTTATGAATACAGATCCATTTCTTTGTATAGTGCTATGCTTCTGTTATCTTACAGGTACTTTGTGAAGCTGGGCGTGCTAGTGAGCAGGTAGGTGGAGACTATCAAAGAAGAGAGGGATCGAATCAAAGGATTAGCGTAAGACACAGGTTGGTTCTTTCTATTCCTCTCTATCTATAATTCATAAAGGAAATACAAAAGTAGCTTTTCTCAGTTTGTTTCTAAGGTAGCTGTCACACCTTAGTGGGATAGAGCAGTTCTAAATAGACACTTTTCCTTGTAACAAAATGGCGACTCCGCTGGGGAGTTCTAGTCGTTTGCTTGGCTTTGTAGTCTCAAAGGACGGGATTCGTCTCGACCCATGTACGGTCCAGGCAATCATAATTTTGCCTCCACCTTCGAATTTGCTTCAAATTCAGAAACTCCAAGGGAAAGCGAACTTTCTGAGGAGGTTCATTCCAAATTACGTCGAACTTGCTAAAGGTTATACACGTCTTTTGAAAAAGGAGGTACCCTTTGTCTGGGATCAAGTTGTGCAAGCTTCCTTTGATGCTTTAAAAGATTCGCTAATGAAAGCATCATTAATGTATGCTCCTGATTATCAAAAGGATTTTAACCTGTATCTGGCTGCAGCGGATACAACCATTGCAATGGTTTTAGTTCAAGAAGTCGATGGAATTGAACATCCTATATATTATTTAAGTAAAAACTTAAATGATACAGAAAGCAAATATTCTTACGTTGAAAAGCTAGCACTCGCAGCTGTTCAAGCGATACAGAGATTTCGACACTATGTCCTCTTTCGGAAAACTACCATTCTGTCAGATTGCAACCCCATGACTTATATATTGTCGTGACAGTTGCTGGGGGGAAAATATTCAAAATGGATAGCAATCCTACAAGAGTTTGATCTGGAATTTGTAAAATCCAAGTCAAAGAAAGCTCTAGTTTTCGTAGAATTATTGTGCGATCTCCCATCGTCGTCCAACGATGACATGTCTGAAGAAACAATCGTGGATGAAAGTTTGTTTCTGATATCTGCAAGCAATGAGTGGTATGGGGATATAATCATTTATCTCCAAACCCAAAAATACAGGCCAAACACCTCACACTCCGAACAAAAACGTATTCTATACCAAGCAAAAGACTACATGATCGTCAGTGATACACTTTACCGTCGTGGTATCGATACAGTTCTGAGAAGGTGCCTCACCCATGAGGAGGCCGAAAAAGTCCTGAATGATTGTCATTCAGGCGCATGTGGGGGGCATCAATCTGGATATGCTACAGCACAAAAAATCTTACGAGCAGGATACTTCTGGCCAACAATGTTCAAAGATTGCATAACCGCAGTCAGAAGTTGCCATGCTTGTCAAATTTTCGATAGCAAAACCAGAAGACCACCCACACCTCTGCAACCAATAGTTGCTATTGGGCCATTCGCCAAATAGGGCATCGATTTCATGACATGTAACCCCACCTCGACCCGGGGGGCATGGGTACATCATAGTTGCAGTTGACTATTTTACCAAATGGGCCGAGGCGATGTCTACATTAGATAATACTGGTGAAACAACTGCCCTTTTCTTTTTCAATCATGTAGTCGCCAGATTCGGCGTGCCGCAGGCTATAGTCACTGATCATGGATCGCATTTTCGCAATCACATGATGATCGAATTAGCTGCCAAACTAGGGTTGTCTCACGACAGCTCTACTCCATATTATCCGCAAGCCAACGGACAAGTTGAAGCAATCAACAAGGTCCTCAAACACATGCTGCAAAGGATGATTGGAGTTCACAAGAGAAGATGGCACCTAATCCTGTACTCAGCTTTGTGGGCTTACCGAACATCGGTAAGGAATGCAACCGAGTTCACACCTTTCCAACTGGTATATGGCCTGGAAGCAGTCTTACCAATCCAGTGTGAAATCTCGTCTCTCAAACTCGCAATTGATCTCCTCCCCGGAACTTCAGAAGAAGAAGCTCGTTTCTTGGAATTAATCCAATTGAATGAAACCCGTCGTGATGCTGCTTTGGCTAACGAAGCCCATAAGAAACGAGTCAAGGCGCAGTTCGACAAAAATGTCAAACCCCGTGTCTTCTCAGAAGGTGACTTGGTCTTGCTTTACGACCAAGAATCCGATAAATTGGGAGCGGGTAAATTTAAGTCTTTATGGATGGGCCCCTATATTGTTAAATGAGTGTTAGCAAAAGGAGCCTACGAGTTAATGGATTATGATGGAATTCCGCTGGCGCAACCTTGTAATGGGTTGTACCTCAAGCGTTACTATGCGTAATGGTAACCTATGTGCTTTTGTTATGTTTTTGTTTTCGCTAAAGTGTTTATTTTGGTCAAGTAATCCACTTTTTACATTTGTTGCAGATGTCAAACCTATTGGAGTCATGTGTTGGATATGCCGACAGAGCGAGTCGTAGCTCGCGGAACCTATCCTCCGCAGCCTGGGCTATTTTTAATCCAAGCGGCAAGTTAGTAAGTTTCAGAGGGGTATGTATTGGTCGATCAACAAATAACATCGCTGAATATAGTGCGTTGATAGAACTCCTCTCTGATGCCATTACATATGGTATACGCCGACTAATTGTCAGGCTAGACTCACAGCTCGTAATACTACAACTCAATGGTATATATTCCGTCCGAAACCCAGCTATTTATCGCATGTTCCTAAGGGTTAAGATTTTGGAAAGACAATTTGATTTTATTCAATATCAACATATTTCCAGAAACTTAAACACATTAACTGACTCATTAGCAAACTATGTGTTAGATAGACATTTGCAACATTTATAAAAAGAAACACACCATCAATGTTTGCATGTGGATCATGTAGCTTAACCAAAATAAAACTCTGAAAATCAAAAATATATATAACTGTTTATGGTTTACACATAATGTTCTGTAACCAAGACAAAATCGGTCAAATGACCCAAAAACTCAAAATGCTAGGGGCACCCTAGTCTAATGATGCTCGTGATAGCAAGTCACAGCCTGTGCGATCATGCGTAAGAGACGAGTCCATCGTCTCGGCACACCAGCAGTATGCCGCTGTAACCACAAAGGTAGCTCGTCAGTCCTCACATTAGGAATACCAAGAGTGAGGCCCTCAACCTGCTCCTGTAATGCTATGAAAGTCTCAGCCACATCGAGGTCGTGAAGGATAGCCCTTCCGACGGCCTCTCCTGCTGGGGAAGCAGCTGGTACTCTCAGGCGAACTACTGGACGAACAGAACCAACATCTGCATGTACACATGAGTTTGATTAAAGTCTTGATAGAATAAAGCACAAGGACATTATAAACAAAAAAAAAACGATAAACAGGAATATGGTAAAAGATTTTACCAATGGCGCCCCACTGTTCGCCATCCGGCAGTACTAAATCTGGATCACCCCGGAAGTCCATGCCAGCATATGAATACTCAGAATAAACCATCTCCTGACGATCAAACCACCTGAAGAAGGTATCAGAAAATGAAATCTGAGACTGGCCAGCATGCCTAGACATATGTTCAACCCATCTCTGCATACGTGGTTCAGTAGGAGAAGGTAAATCGAGTGCAATGTACTGTGGCTGCATCAGTGGTATCTTCTCCAAGGCAAAGGCGGTCAAAATAGAACCATACCCAAAGTTATTCAACCTCCCTCTCTTCATCTTGGTCAACTGTTCTTTCATCACAAGAAGTATTGCATCGCACCAGTTGAACACCTTCGGTTGGAGACATTCCAAGGCATGCTGTGTGTAAGATCGGTTGGCTACATGAAGAGCCGCACCACCGGTCATCCTACCAAAAGTAAATAGAATAGTCCTGAGGGACCTGTCAGTGACATCATGGATGATGATCTTGCCGTCTTTACTCGGGTGAGATCCTTCTCTGCAGTACCGGCGGACATAATCTCTCATAGAGTCGCCTCCTCGGGCCGAACCTGACAAAGAGATGGGGGCACCCCGCCTCGACAAGCCAGTCAAGAAATAGATGTCTACTACAGTCAAGGGGATAGATTTGCCCCTGATATGGAAAACCTGATTGGTAGGATCCCAAGCATTGAGCAAATACTGCAGTAAGTTGATCTACTGTCTCACGCTAGAAATGCGGAAGAACTTCAGCAAGCCACAGTTCCGCAGCGCGTTCACTGTAACTGGATCATGTAGGGCAAGCATGTCCTCTTCTTCATGCTCACGTTCTCGCCATTTAATGGTCATCTTACTCCAAAGATCTCTGAGAAACAAACAAGAGAGGAGTTAGATCCTGATTTTGGTAAGAAACAGGCAAAATTTCCATCAAAAATTGTGCATCAAAATCTCTTTTTACGCCCAACGCACCTGCAGCAGTGT
The DNA here is from genome assembly GCA_031772625.1 of Pinus tabuliformis. Taxonomy (NCBI): domain Eukaryota; kingdom Viridiplantae; phylum Streptophyta; class Pinopsida; order Pinales; family Pinaceae; genus Pinus; species Pinus tabuliformis. The sequence goes on from CM062806.1 coordinate 754,425,929, forward strand.
TCTAGGTGCATTGAATGTCAGATAGCCTTTAAACAGGCCAACATTCAACGCAGGTTTCGATACATAGAGGGTGCGCTGAAGGCAGAACGAGTCCTTCAAACCCCAGGGGCTCAGAAAAGCTAGGAATCAAGCTCAAAATGAAAAATGGAAACCATGAAATGAAAGAGCTTAGGTTTAGCTCCTACTTGGTCCAGACGGCGTCGAGAATCATCCACAGGATCTCCCGAAATTAGCTGATGAAAATCGAGGGGGAAAAACACCTCCAAAGCTCCAACAAACCAAGTTCAAATGAAATGGTAAAATGAGAGGTAAAAACACTTTTTCATTACTTTTACGTAGTTCATAGTAAAAATATTAAGTGTTCTAACACGTTTTCAAGCATATATTATTCATTTCTGACTAGTTTGATGAAGCAGTTGAAAATACAGTAAGATATTTGAAAGGACAAAGCTATTTATAGTGAAATCAAAACAAGACCATCTTATCGAGCAGTGTTACCGTAAGGTTCAAGCTCGTTAAAAAATAAACCCGCATCGAGCAGTTTTAGCACATAGTTCAAGCTCGTTAAAAAATAAACATAAGACATGAGCAAATGTTTCCACCCACATTTAAGCTCGTTAAAAAATGAACTATTCCCCAGTAAATAACCATCGTGAATGTAGTACTTCAGCCGTTAAAGCCTTGGTCGTGTTTGAACCTTCACCTCCACCTTTTCATTGGCTGATCATTCACCTCCATTTGATTGTTTACCCATTTTGAGGAATAGCTGCGAAGAGTGATTTCACTAGCCATCCTTGTGACACTACCATGATTGGAAAATTCCAAACCTTACCTGGAATCAACTGCTACCCGTTTTATCACTCATTCCTCAAAAGACGAGCCTCCTTTAAGCTCTTTTCAACTGACTCGTAAAATATGAAAAGATTGCCGAGCCATTGGCCTCTCCAACTCGTTAAAGGGACAAGAAGTGCTATCCTTCCTCTAGATTTTAATCTTTTTGGACCTGAGGGATTATTACACAAAAAGATCGAGCGCTTGTTTTGTTCGGCTCGTTAAAACTATCGAAAATTCATCCCTTCTGTATTGTTTTATACTTTTTCGGACTTAAGGGATTAGATGACGAAAAAGGAATTTTGGAGTTACCTTTACGTTCCTTTTCAGACTCTCTAAAATTGAAAAGGACCGAGTTATCTTTGTCGTTAAACTCGTTAAAAATATTAATAGCGACAAACTTGTCTTTAGACGAGAACGAGTTTCACTATCGCTAGGCTCGTTAAAACATAGCGATGGGTTTGCCCGAAGGGAAAATTATAGAACAAGCATATGTTATCCTCCTCAAGCTTGACAAAAATAAAGAGGTACTGGTCAGCAATGACTGGGGCAAAATTGGGAAGAAAACTCAAAGAAACTTTGTTGGTAGCAAGTCGCTCTTGAACATGACACTTCCACTCTGTGTCCGAGTCAGGTTGGGTTGTTTCATTCACCGGTCACATCACCATGGTCACGCCATACCATCCACATTTGGGGTTAATGCTACCAATCCATCACATCAGTGTTGCCGATATGTTCAAGAGAAGTCATCCAGAGAAGTCACCTGTGTCTCACCCACTACCATACATTATACTCCATTCTTTCATGACCACCACCCTGAACCTTATATCACCAGATTGTTTTCACCTCCATCAAAATCATTTGCTCCGTTCCGTGTCATTGATGTGGGATTCATTAAGGCCCTCCTGTGACGGATCACTTCTTGTCGACATCATCTCATTATCCAAGAAGTTGATCTAGGAACACCCCATTCAGTACTTTGAAGCTTGCATGCCTCAATGGAAAGTTTCTCACTTCCGGCGACAGGTTTACATTAATGGCCTTCGACCGAAAGATTTTGTGTGGTGTTCGACACCAAGTCCTTTATTCACACCACGTGAATTGTACTGCAGTACCTTGAGGGTCATTATCATTATCGGTGATTCCTCTCGCGCTTGTAACAGTTTACATCATTGACTGGTAATCAAGCGATGTCTTTCCATGTTCGACTTCAGAACATTTCTCACATGGATCGACTTGTACTTCGAGTGAAGATCGGACGAGATTGAAGACCCCGAATCTAGTTTCATCCATCCGGGCTGCGATATATATTCAGGGAAATAAAGACATTAAATGTACAACATTGTAGCACAGATAATCATCCTACCAAAAGGATGATGGCTCTATCAGAATCATTAGTCTACACTCAGACGATTGTCTGTCCTATGTACATGAAAATGAATTTATAAAGCTGAGCATGGGAATGCCCGCCTCAGCTAGATCATGAAAATATTATGAAGATAATGTATTGTATTGTATCTTATTACAGGTCTCCTCCCAACATTGAAAGAACCTCAGATCCTCATAATAAAGCATTTCACCCGACACCAAAAGGTTAACGGCCTCATACTTTAGGGGGCAACTGTTATAGACATTTTTGTGCCTTACAACACCAAGCATGAAATGTCCATAAACCAAGGGCTCCTAAGTCCTTAAAAGTGTTGTTCTAACCCCTAAAGGAACAAGGTCAATAGATTACATCTTCTCCCAGAAGTTCTCCATGAAAAACTACTCAAAATTGGTCAAAATAGGATCATTGCAGCTGCTCCACTGGCTAAGTGCATTGCATCTCACCCAAATGCACTGTGAGGGTGCATTGCATTTCAAAAATCCCTTCTGTGGGGTGTGATGGGTGAGAAATGACAAATGGCAGTGTCATTCCACGAGGTGGAGAGGCAATGAAAGCTTCCAGAATCTCCTCCTGTGACACTTGCTTCACTGAATTCGACCAAGGATGAGTAAGAGGCCCTCAGTCTCCAAGTGGAAGCAAGAATTGACAGAGAGAAAACACTAATCAAATCACAAGCTGACTCATCCCTCTTACAGATATCTATATATGGATCCCTCATCCCAGAGATCCAGAGGCTGGAATTTTGCATATTGTAAGGAATTGCTGTTGGTTTCTAGAGACAAACATTAGATTGTTGGGTGATCTATGCTTTGTTTGAGGTGAAGAGGGGCTTCTTTGCTGGGAGGTTGATGCTGGGTCGGAACCATTGGTTGTAACTCCTCCTGGATCTTTTCTTGTTTATCAATAAAAGCTATTTGAGTTCTCCTCCATGCTTTTGTATCATTGACGCTTGTTACATTTGTATGGTCAATTTAAATCTGATCCTAAGTTGTTTATGAATAGATATCCATGTCTTTGTATAGTGCTATGCTTCTATGATCTTACAGGTACTTTGTGAAGCTGGGCGTGCTAGTGAGCAGGTAGATGGAGACTATCAAAGAAGAGAGGGATCGAATCAAAGGATTAGCGCAAGACACAGGTTGGTTCTTTCTATTCCTCTCTATCTATAATTCATAAAGGAAATACAAAAGTAGCTTTTCTCTGTTTGTTTCTAAGGTAGCTGTCACACCTTAGTGGGATAGAGCAGTTCTAAATAGACACTTTTCCCTGTAACACTTAGGTTATGCATTGATCACAAGAAGTTGAACAAAGTGACCATAAAGAACAGGTATCTGTTGCCGAGGATTGATGACTTGTTTGATCAGTTCAAGGGAAAAACAATGTTTTCAAAGATTGATCTGAGATTAGGATATCACCAAGTATGCATTAAAGAAGAAGACATCTACAAGACTAATTTCTGGACCAAGTAAGGGAATTATTAGTTTGTTGTAGTTCCATTTGGTTTGACTGATTCTCCAACTACTTTTATGTGCTTGATGAATAGTGTGTTGAATCCTTATATGGACAAGTTTGTTATTGTATTCATATTTGATGATATATTGGTATATTCTAAAAATGAGGAAGAGCATGTTGAGCATTTAGTAGTAGTATTGATATTGCTAAGAGAGTATCAGTTGTATGCTAAGCTTAGAAAATACAGTTTCTTTTAGATAAAGGTACACTACTTGGGGCATGTGGTTTCCAAGGAAGGAATAACAGTGGATCCAGAAAAGATAAGGGCTATCATGGAGTGGGAAGATCCTAGAAATGTGGATGAGGTAAGATCATTCATGTAACTAACAGGTCAATATAGGAGGTTCATCAAGAAATTCTCTTGGATTGCATATCTTATCACATCGTTGCAAAGGAAGGGTAATAAATTTGAATTGATAGAGGAATGTGCAACCAATTTTGAGTAGTTGAAGTAGCTGTTGACATATGCTCCATATTTAAAGATTGCAGATCTAGACAAAGAGTTTGTGGTATGTATAGATGCTTACAAGAGAGGGCTTGGTGGGGTCCTTATGTAGGAAGGACATGTAGTATGCTATGAATCAAGGATATTGAATGAGAATGAGAAAAATTATCCAACACATGGTCTTGATTTGGCAGTGATCACCCATGCTTTGAATATGTGGAGACACTATCTTCTTGGTAGGTGGTATATCTTGATGAATGATCACAATGGATTTAGGTATCTATTTGACCAACCAAATGTGAATATCATGCAAGCTAGATGGTTGGCCACGATCAACAAGTTTGACTTTAAGATAAGGTACACTAAAGGTAAAGAGAACAGGGTTGCATATGCTCTTAGTAGGCAAATATATAAATCACATTGTAGCTATGGGTTCTTATGGGACAAATTTACAGGATCAAATCTTACAGACAATTTAGCATGATGACAGGTATAGGGAGTTTATGCACATGTTACAGCAGGGTACAGGTGGTCAGGATGTGGACTATCATCTTACAACATATAACTTGATTAGATTTAGGGACATGATATATGTGCTAGGTAGTAGTGAGCTCAAGAAGACTATCTTGAGAGAGTTTCATGCGAAACCATATTCAAGTCACCTAGGGTATCAAAAGACATTAACAATGGTGAAGAAGTTTTATTATTGGCCGAATTTGAAGAGAGAAGTGGCAAAGTTTGTGGCTAGATCCTTGGACTGTCATAAGGTAAAGGTAGATTGTAAGCATCCAAGTGGACTACCATATCCAATTGCGATTCTAGAGTGGAAATGGGAGGTCATTTCCATGGATTTCATTATAGGTTTGCCGAGAAAATCTAGGCAACATGATTCTATCATGGTCATGGTGGAAAGGTTGACTAAGGTAGCTCACTTCACTCCAGTGAAGTCTACAAATTCAGCTAATGATGTAGCACATGTACTCATCATAAATTTAGTGAGGTTTCATGGTGTACCAAAGAAAATTGTGTTAGACAGGGATGCCAAGTTCACCTCTAGATTCAAGAAAGAGTTATTTGTAGGTTTGGGTACAAAGTTGGCCTTCAACATAGCTTATCATCCGCAGATATATGGATAGAAAGAGAGGGTCAATAGGATATTGGAGGATATGTTGAGGATGTATGTGATGCATCAATAGTGAAAGTGGGAAGAGTATCTTCCACTGGTTGAGTTTTCTTACAATAATGGTATTAAGATTCTTTGAGGATGAGTCCATTTGAGACATTGTATGGACAGAGTTGCAATACTCTCATCAGTTGGATTGATATAGTTGACGGGGTGTTGATTGGACCATATATGTTGGAAAATATAGAACAATAATTGCAGGTATTCAAGACGAATCTAAAGACAACACAAGACAGACAGAAAATCTATACAGATCGGAACAAGTTGTTTAAAGAGTTTTAGGTTATGGAACATTTGTACCTGTGCATCAAGTTGAAGAAGATCTCCTTGCAAATTAGACTGTGTGTCAAGTTGTCACCTTAGTTTTGTGGACCTTTCAATATTCTTAAAAGGATTGGACCAATAGCCTATTGACTTGCATTGCATCCGACAATGAAAGTACATGATGTTTTCCATGTGTCATTGCTTAAGAAGTATGTTAAAGATGTCGATAATGTGATTGACTGGTCTGTATTGCAGGTGGAGCTAGATGGAGAATTCTAGCCAGAACCACAATGTATATTGTATAGAAAGATGTTCATGTCCAGAACTGAGAAATCAAGCAAGCTAAAGTGTAGTGGAAGCACTTTAGGCCTGATGAAGCTACATGGGAGATGGATAATCAGATGTGGGAAATGTATGCTTCCTTATTCGTTGGTTGAGCGAATGTTTTTGGTATATGTTTTGGTGTGATGTTTTGGTTTATGTACATATGTATATGGATGTAAATACTGTCATGATCTATGTTATAAATCTCAAATAAGCAGTATGGGTGTTGTTGTTACCCTAGAGACAACTTCTTACTAAGAAGAGGTCAGTGCCTAGTGTTAGGGTCCTATAATAATAGGATTCATAATTTTGAATTGGCTATGGTTAGTCTTGCAATATTTACATACTTTTGCTTTCTGCAAAATGTTTTCCCATATTAAAAATAAAAAATGTAAAAAGAGTAAGTCCTAAAAGAACAATCAAAGGACTAAAAGAAAGAAAAAATAAAAAAGGTATAAGATATGAACCCCAAAAAAGAGATAAAAATAGATCATGAAAGTGTGCAAATTCAAATGCCACTACTTTTTACTTTACTTTGAAAAATAAGATTGTGTGTAGCTTGTCAAAAAATGCCACAATCCATGATGGTAAAAAAGTTTAAACTTGATTCATTCATGCTTTAAATTTCATGTTAATAGATAGAGAATAAAGATCTAGCCAAATTGTTTAATCTTGGAAGATTAGTAGTTAGGTAGAGAATAATAATGAGCTCATCAGTTTAATCTGAGCCATTGGAAGTTATAAGGTTAGAATTAGATAGTTTGCTTATCAAAGGAAAATAAATGAAGGGTCAGCAAACTCAAACACAACCAATGAATGAAGAGAAAATGCTAGGGTAAGTAAAGGGAGGAACTGTCAAAGAGAAAGGACATTAACTGAAGCTTATTTACTAATTTCCTTTCATTTCACTAGACCCCCCACATACTTAGTTTGTTAATTTCCCCTCATTATTCCTTAATTACTTGTAAAAACCCCTTTCCCTTCATTTTGACCTTTTGTCCCTTTGTTTCACACATTTCCCTAGACATTACCCTTCAAAAATCATTTCCCCTTCCCAAAACCCCTTTCCTTAGTGTGAAACCCATTCCCATCACAAATAATACATTCCCCCTTCTTAATATCCCCTTTTCCCTTAAAAAACCCACTAAAACCCTTTTATCCTAAGTTATTTCCTAAAATATACCCCCAAATTATGTAATTAAAGTCCCCCATGTTATAATTTCCCGACACCCTTTTAACTCACCAAAGCTTGGTGTATAGTTAAAACCTCCGCCATATAACCCATGGTCCTCACCTTCTATTAACCCTTTGCTTATATTAAAATACCGAAAAGTAATTCAGTTGAATAAACCAAATTATGGCTTCCTAATGCACTCTGGATGTAAGACCCCTGCAAACCCCTCACCTGGATATTGACCACCTCCCATTAGCTGATAGAGAATTTCAGATTAAAGACACTATTTCCCCTAGCCACCTACTGAAAATCCACTGTTGGAGTAAAGATAAGTTCTTGAACCAAAATGATGACATTTGTTGGGTTGTGAATACGACTGCTTTTTAAACACTTATTTCATCCATTTTTACTCTTCTTTATCATGTCATTTATTATAATTTATTATATAAATCCAATTTATAATGATTTATGCTCTTATGGATGAATATTATTTATTCTCCTTTATTTATAATAAATTGGTGATTATGCATGATTTTATCAATGATAGTTTTAATAAATTGGTTGTAACATTATTCACCATTTTTAGCCTCCAAGATAATTTCTAGATTGAAGATTTGATCATTAAAAGTGCCAACTTAAAAATTCGCTGGAATAAGAAGTGACAGTTTTTCGGTTGAGATTCTGAGCAAATGAAGAAGAATCTAGAAAATCCGGAACATGGGTTTTGTCCAGAACGAACCAAATTAACTTTAGTGAAGAATGGTTTGCCCAAATTCGATTTGTATTGAGAAAAACGCAGGGTTCTTTGAGCACGATTTTCTCAGATTTGCTGTGTGGCCGTTTTCCAAATCTGAGCTGCAAAGCCAAATTCGCCTTGCTCTTGTTGAAAGATAGATGGAACTATATTTTCTTGTTGATCAATTAGTTAGAAACAATCCAATTTTGTAATATAAATAATGTTGTAATTATCTCTGTTGTAACTTCTCTCTGATCTCTCTCTATTTAAATGAAAACAGAGATCAGAGAGGGGAATGGAAAAATGATGGGGAATTGAGGATTCAGAATTGGAAATTCAAGAATGATGATGGGAGAGGATAGAATAGGAGGAAAAAGAGATTGTTGCATTGCCATTATAACCTTCAAAGCTTCTACTGTTGTAATGATTTCATAGTTTGATGATGAATAAATAAAAGGGTTGTTGTTCATTCTTCTCATTTGAAGTAGCCCAGCAGCATCCGCTGGCGGCTAAGGGCCCAGCCTCTGGTGGAGTACGCTATTGCTGTATTATATCTTTACGATTCATGTGTGGTTTGATTTCTTTCTTTTACTCTGTTCAGTAATCTGAAGCGCTTTATTGTTTCACATATCGGCTCTGTTATACTTGATTGAATATTATTGTAAGTTACAACGGGAATGCTATGTTACCATTCTAACCCTGCATCACATTATTATTTATTTTGGCAAATCATACAACAACGTTGTTCCTTACAGATTACAAGTTAACTGCGCTGTATATTTTGGAATTGGTACTACCGCATGATTTATTCTTACATCATGACTGCTGTTTATTCAAAGTGTCGTTCTGTTATCATTGATGTTCTGAAACAATTGCTGTTCCATTACAATTGCTATTATTTCATGGCTGTGAGTCATGCATATTGTATCGAAGCTCAGATTACTGTCCATTTTAATGATAAGTATGTTGCGTGCTTCACTTGGGTTGCTGTACATTCATATTTAATCCGCTGTTCTATACTTTATCTTTGATAATCTGCTATTCCATTTCTGTTTGCTATTCAATTCAAAGGATGTTACTTAATTCTTGAAGATTATAATTATTGTTGCATTCATTTACGTAGGATAGAGTTTTTTTGTTCAATCCTATTTATAGAAGTAGATGATGTTCCATTCCTTGTCATTCGAAAATCCTCATTGCTTTGGTGTGCAGCAGGGCTGTCAACTGTAGAGAACATTGGTTACTTCTTCCTTGTTCTCAGATTGATTGTCTTGTTCTAGTTTGATTTCAATTGTATCAATCTCTAGAGGAATGACTTATTGCTACTGTATCCTCGATTGATGTTTGCTGAGTGAATAGTTGGATTTCAGAGCATTTGAGTTTATGTTGTTGTAGTTAGATTTCTTTTCAAGCATCCATTTAAGTACTATACTACAAAACATTACTCTTGAGTAAATAGCCGCCTCAGACTGAGTACACTCTTGAAATAAAAGGTCGTCCCTGGGTTGAAAATTAATGTGAAGATAATTAGGAGTTAAAAATACACCTTTTTATCGCTCGACATTTTAGCGCCGTTGCCGAGGACATTTGTTGGGCTGTGAATACGACCATTTTTTGGGCCGCGAATACGACCACTTTGTTGTTCCCTACACAAAACAACACTTTTTTGAGTGTTTTTGCTGTTCCTTCAAAAAAGCAACAATTTGGGAGTATTTTCGAGAGCAACCCTTCCTTCCTATTGTGGAATTATTCCTAGTTCCTCTCAACCACATTTTACTGATTCTCTTTCATGGCATGAAGTACACTACTTTTATGAAGACAAGAATTATGGATTCTTTTGAAGCGAGTTAATATCATTCATGTTATGATCTTTAACAGGACAACCCCTTGATGATAGCTTATTTTCAAAAGGGACACAATTATTTATATACTACTTTACTGCATTGTTTTCTGTTGAACATGATATTGATTGATCATCTTAATACCATGCTGGTTCCACCCTTCTTGGTTATAATCTTCTCTGTCTATAATAAATGAGATTATGGGTATATTTTTTTCTATTGACATGTTCAACTTCTTCCACCATCCCTGCTCTTAAGGAGTCCTGAGCCTCCCTCTTTTTATCATAAAGATGTGTAATAACAACAAAATTTTGTTCACAGATGGAGGATAGGGGGTCTCATTACGAGCCAGCCTACCATGTTCATAAGGCTGTAACAAAGTGACATTCCCATTATGGCCACCACACCAGGGTTATGATCCATTGGATAGCCAAATTATCCTTGGAACAGGAGGTCTCATCACGAGCCGGCCTGATCACTTTTGCTACATCCTGGTGAATGGCAGTGTGGTTATATGGTTACCACGCCAGCACACTGATCTCTTCTGTAGAACAGCACTGGAATTCTCCATTTATAAATTGAGGATCCTGGCTCATATGGGTTAAAAATCAACCCTACCGAGGCTATGGACACCTGCTGGCAGCAGAGGCTCTGCTTATGGTATTGAAGTTATATTTTATCATAAATTATCACTATAATACCCTTTTCTTATTCTTTCATTTTATCAGAGAAGTTATTTCCTTAATTTTTTTTCCCTGTTTTGAACCTTTATGCATGAAAAATTATTTTCTGATCAATCGCATCATTTTCAGCTAGAATACCATTATTAAAGAATCTTTTTGGCATATTGTTGTTCTTTTTCTTTTTCGCATAACTTATCATCAATCCAAAGTGTCCTATCTCTTATTCATAACTATATTTACACACTCTGCTCTCATTATAACCATAACTATCGCCGTCCTATCATTGATATGTGTACTTTGCTTCATTTACTACTATATTGTTCATTCCCTTGCCTTGCCGTCAACATAACCCCTCTCATACGCTTTATGGTCATGGAATTCCTTTTCCAATTGGAGGGGGGAATGTATGCATTATGGGATTGCATGCAATATGATTGCTGCACTCTACCATAACTTGTTGATTTGATAGAATATCTGATTGAAATTTTTGCATGCATCTTAATCTGTTGCTATTCAAAACCAACACTATGGATTCAAGAACATTGTATGCAAAATAGTGATTTATTTAGAGGAAAACAACAAGTATGGGCAAAACTCTATTCGCAACATGACCACACTATTTCAACTAACAGAAGAGGCTCGTGAACGCGAACAATTCTTCAGACATGATGTGCTTGCCCGGATTCCACCTTTTGCATCACTTTCGACACCAACTCTGCCTACATCAGCTTCAACAAATGCCAGTACATATATGTCATTTCACATTTTTCTTTTTGGAGGTAAAACTTGAAGTAAAATAGCATAATTTTATGATTTATTACGAATTTAGGAGAATTTCATGCAAATCCATTTTGAGCATTATTTATCATCATTCATTCCACATCTATACCACTTTCCATTTTTCAACGGCATATCATCTTTCAGTTTGGGGGAGTTTTGCTTTCATTCATTTCTTTCTTATGACCATGTCATTCATATTCTTTATCATCCATTGCTATTCTTATTCATTCTCAACACCTCCCTTATTCCATGTTGTTTTATACCAAGCATAGCATTCAACATATGGTAGCAACTACCTCTATTTGTTTTCTAGCCTTGCATGAGGGCAAGCTAATTTTTCAGAGAGGGAGAAGAATTGCTATGCATGATGGATGTTTTCTATTTTCTTTCTCATTTAAGGCATACAATTTCAGTGCAGAAATTGATTTCCATAATATTTTTAAAAACTATGAACTCAATTCTTGTGATCTCTGGAAAACACAGACGTATTATTAAAATACACATACCCAGATAATTTCAAGATAAATTGGTTCATAAAATTTCGGAAATCATGCACTCTCACCTACAGCCATTTTGTTTATATCTCATGATCCATGCATCAAAACGATCTGATTCTTGGATCATAGAGGCATTCATATATTACAAATTTACTTGCAACGTTTCAACAAAAGCTGGTTTGTGGTTTTTTGGAAAATGGTTAATGAAGGTTGTTGTCACTTATATCATATTTTGCTGCAACTTCATTGTTATGTCTTCAACAAAATCGCTAAGTTTGAATATTCATTAATTAAGGAAGAATTCATTTGTTCTATCCATTTCATGAGCTGAGAAGAACAAATCTTTTATTGCTTGGTTAACACATGGGTTTTGTCTTTGGGTTGCATGAGGACATGCAATATATTCAGTTTTTTTGTTGCATGAGGATATGCAATATATTCAGTTTTTTGTTGCATGAGGACATGCAATATATTCGGTGTGGGGGTATGTTGGGCCGTGAATACGACCACTTTTTAAAAACTTATTTCATCCATTTTTACTCTTCTTTATCATGTCATTTATTATAATTTATTATATAAATCCAATTTATAATGATTTATGCTCTTATGGATGAATATTATTTATTCTCCTTTATTTCTAATAAATTGATGATTATGCATGATTTTATCAATGATAGTTTTAATAAATTGGTTGTAACATTATTCACCATTTTTAGCCTCCAAGATAATTTCCAGATTGAAGATTTGATCATTAAAAGTGCCAACTTAAAAATTCGCTGGAATAAGAAGTGACAGTTTTTCGGTTGAGATTCTGAGCAAATGAAGAAGAATCTAGAAAATCCGGAACATGGGTTTTGTCCAGAACGAACCAAATTAACTTTAGTGAAGAATGGTTTGCCCAAATTCGATTTGTATTGAGAAAAATGCAGGGTTCTTTGAGCACGATTTTCTCAGATTTGCTGTGTGGCCGTTTTCCAAATCTAAGCTGCAAAGCCAAATTCGCCTTGCTCTTGTTGAAAGATAGATGGAACTATATTTTCTTGTTGATCAATTAGTTAGAAACAATCCAATTTTGTAATATAAATCATGTTGTAATTATCTCTGTTGTAACTTCTCTCTGATCTCTCTCTATTTAAATGAAAACAAAGATCAGAGAGGGGAATGGAAAAATGATGGGGAATTGAGGATTCAGAATTGGAAATTCAAGAATGATGATGGGAGAGGATAGAATAGGAGGAAAAAGAGATTGTTGCATTGCCATTATAACCTTCAAAGCTTCTACTGTTGTAATGATTTCATAGTTTGATGATGAATAAATAAAAGGGTTGTTGTTCATTCTTCTCATTTGAAGTAGCCCAGCAGCATCCGCTGTCGGCTAAGGGCCCAGCCTCTAGTGGAGTACGCTGTTGCTGTATTATATCTTTACGATTCATGTGTGGTTTGATTTTTTTCTTTTACTCTGTTCAATAATCTGAAGCGCTTTATTGTTTCACATATCGGCTCTGTTATACTTGATTGAATATTATTGTAACTTACAACGGGAATGCTATGTTACCATTCTAACCCTGCATCACATTATTGTTTATTTTGGCAAATCATACAACACCGTTGTTCCTTATAGATTACAAGTTAACCGCGCTGTATATTCTGGAATTGGTACTACTGCATGATTTATTCTTACATCGTGACTGCTGTTTATTCAAAGTGTCGTTCTATTATCATTGATGTTCTGAAACAGTTGTTGTTCCGTTACAATTGCTGTTATTTCATGGCTGTGATTCATGCATATTGTATTGAAGCTCAGATTACTGTCCCTTTTAATGAAAAATATGTTGCGTGCTTGACTTGGGTTGCTGTGCATTCAGATTTAATCCGTTGTTCTATACTTTATCTTTGATAATCTGTTGTTCCATTTTTGCTTGCTATTCAATTCAAAGGTTGTTACTTAATTCTTGAAGATTATAATTATTGTTGCATTCATTTACGTAGGATAGAGTTTTGTTGTTCAATCCTATTTATAGAAGTAGATGATGTTCCATTACTTGTCATTCGAAAATCCTCATTGCTTTGGTGTGCAGTAGGGCTGTCAACTGTAGAGAACATTGGTTACTGCTTCCTTGTTCTCAGATTGATTGTCTTGTTCTAGTTTGATTTCAATTGTATCAATCTCTAGAGGAATGACTTATTGCTACTGTATCCTCAATTGATGTTTGCTGAGTGAATAGTTGGATTTCAGAGCATTTGAGTTTATGTTGTTGTAGTTAGATTTCTTTTCAAGCATCGATTTAAGCACTATACTGCAAAACATTACTCTTGAGTAAATAGTCGCCTCAGACTGAGTACACTCTTGAAATAAAAAGTTGTCCCTGGGTTGAAAATTAATGTGAAGATAATTAGGAGTTAAAAAGACACCTTTTTATCTCTCGACAACATTCACCTATGGGAATCAAATTTGCCCAAATACTTGTTCCCACAGGTGCACCTATTCCTAGAAATCATCCACTTCTTCCAAGCTTGCTATGTCCCAAGTCAAAGAGCCATAGTCTCCCCTGACCAATAGGTTTTATTCACCATTACTGCAGTATCAATAAATCAAATGTTGCATATCAAGACAAGCCCAAAAGAGACCCCCTTTTCCATTGAAGGCTTACTTGAACTCTATACAAAGCTAGAATTTCCCAAGAAAGATCAAATCTTTCAGACTTTCATGATAGAAGAGTCTCATACTCCTGTAAATAGTCCTCCATGTGCTGCCACCATTTTCTCTGAGAGAGCTAGACAAATTATAACCATGCTTTGTTGTATTCTAGGATACACCACTGATGAGAACGTGGATGAGGTTATACTAGCTTTCCTTTCTATTTTTTCCCAGGCAAGCCTCCAACTACAGTTTAAAACTTTGCTCAATTCTTGGCAAATAGAATCCATGAATAGTTTATCAAATTTCCAAATGAGAGAGTATTCAAATACTCATTAGTATTGTTTTACATGTTCCTCTATTTTCAGCCAAACAAGTTTCCAGTCAACATCTAAAAGTTAGACACTAAGGACCATCCAAGATATGTCATCTTTTTGACACCATTGATCCAAGGATATTCTACTATTTTTAGTTATAAATATTTCATTGATTCATTTGTTCATCCAGTTATAAACATGCTAACCAGTAGCTATCAACCCAGGATCAATGAGGAGATTAAGAGAGTTTTACAGTTGGCTAAGAACAGTAGAGTGGGAGACTAGTATCTATACCAGGACCACACAGAAACCAGGATATATGGATGCCAATTCACTCCCTACAAGCTGCTCAAATACCTCCTCATGAGGATAATTGTATTAGAATATTTCAGGCAAATCATGAACTCTTATGAGGTTAATTTTCTATCAACTAGAAAGAAAACTTAGTTTAAGATCAAAAACCAATTGGGCCCTTTTATTTGTAATAATAGGGAAGCTGGACAAGAGGTAGAGAAAATCTTACAACAAATGAACTTCAAAAACAATTTCATGTGGTAGTATGACCTTAATGGAGTCATAAACAAACTAAGGCTTAAATTCAAGTTAAGTCCTTTCATACATGAGCCCAGGCTAGATATTGAAAGATATGCTAACTAGTCAGAATGGTTGGAGAATACTTTAATAGATGTGGAAAAGAAGATTGATACTAGTTCCTTTCTACAGGTTCCAACCCTACAATAACATATGGGTATTACTCCCATTTTACAGACTCCAGTCAATGAGGACAGAAAGGTTCTAGCTCTGGGATGGACACTATAGATGAGAGGTTTGAAATCAGTTACATGAAGAGGCCCAAGCTTAATTCTGTAACTGAGCAAGAAGACACCATTGAGATAGTTGAAATCAATGATATTGACAAAATGGTTGGAAAGAGTAAAGGTCCAGCAGTTTCAGAAGAAACTCATCAAACTTCTACCTCAAATAGTCAAATCATTGAAAAGAAGCTTAGCATTGAAGTCTCTTCATCTAGCAAGCCAGTGGATAAAGAGAAAGATATAAAAGAGAAGTACAAGGAAATCAATTTGAGGAATGAGGCATTAAAGGCTGAAACATATGCCCAGTACTTCAAACAAACACCTGCCAATCAGAATAGGTTAATGTCAGCCTTTGACATTAAAACAAGTATAATGCAAATGAATTTTATGCAGCCTACAGTCCAGTAGCCCAGATCAACAACAGACTACAGGAAGATAGAGTTTGAAGTTTTGGCCAAGGATGTTCACTCCATTGATCAAAATGAATTCCATAAGCAGGCAGGTGAAATGATTTACTCCAAAATGACTAACAAAGAAATGACTGTGCAGAAACTTAAAAGCTCACTGGATAACATCAGAACACAACTTAAGCTAGAAAAGGCATCCTAACAAGCCAAGGATAACATAATAGTGTCACTGGAAGACTTGGTGATTGAGATTGGATATAATTCAAGTGACATCAAGGCAGCATAAAAACAAAGAAAGAAGAAGAATGAGGATATTACTACTTTGAAGAAACAATTGAAGTTGCCTCCCTCTAAACATCCTGTTGTGCTTATCAACAACCTCCCATTTATTAGTGTTAGTAATAACATTAATAAATGGGGACCCTTCCAAAAAATCAAATCTTAGCATTTAATCATGCCTTTCTTGTTTCTAGAATAAAATAAGATGTCAAAGTGGAACTTGCTAAAACATAGATATTTACCTTTTCATACTTTAAGTGCATAAAACTTCACAAACTACGCATTTCTTATAAAAAGCACTACATGATAAAAAGCCTTAGAATAAATTT
This sequence comes from Pinus tabuliformis, assembly GCA_031772625.1. Classification (NCBI taxonomy): domain Eukaryota; kingdom Viridiplantae; phylum Streptophyta; class Pinopsida; order Pinales; family Pinaceae; genus Pinus; species Pinus tabuliformis. The sequence goes on from CM062806.1 coordinate 754,442,374, forward strand.
ATAACGGAAAGTCATGAAAATTAAGGTAAACCTTCAAAAGATCCACTTTAAAGAAGATTATTCTCGCATCGCAAAACAATTAGGGCGGACCTCCCTTATAAAACTTACCCCTTGAAATTGCGATTCGCGAAAATGCGAGATCAAAAAATCCTTTAACCTTATCACATCGCAGTTTCAAACCCGTGGCGCTACTTAACAAAGAAAATATCACAAAATACGATAGCATCTCGCAAATCACATATCACAACAACTCATGTAACGGTGGGTTTTAACGAAAACAAGTTTTGCGATATAGCGATCTATGATATTGCGAAGCAAATCACAAAATCGCTTTTATCACAATTCGAAGGGCTCAGGGTTCTAGGAGAGTATTTCCTGACTTTCGATGTGAAGTTATGAACATTAAAGATAAGCATAACAGTTCATTAGTGATCATTTATTAAAATAACGATTAGGATCAGTGTAAAGGACCATTTGATACAAGTTGATATCTTTTGATGTGATTCAAAATTAAAAACCTTCCGTCACCTTATTTTCGTCTTTCTATTGGTTATTCCTGTATTCACTATCATTTTTATCATATCTTTCTCTCTGCTTGCAACTTTTAGGAAGAACACACAGAACACAACATACGAAGAAATGGGTAAGAAAGGAAAAGCACCCGTGTCTGAGAAGTCAGAAATGACCCCATTGTTCACAGACACTACCTGTAATCGAGATGCAGGGACATCTACGTGGGAATCTATGTATCAGTTGTTGGAGGAGGAACAACTGAGAATTATGGAAGTAACAGTTATAGTGGATGGACGCGGTTCTTCTGATGCATCCCTAACTGAACTTGCATGTTCATTTCTACACCGCATTGCTGCAAGGCCAAAGATACTCCCCTACACCGATATGGTGAAATGGATTATAGATGACACAGACATATCGGACAGAGAATTCAAGACAAAAAGCTAGGAAGTCATGGGGTCATTTACTCCAGACAATTTGAGGCTTATGTACCACTTACCAGAACCCCAGGCCATCTACAACAAGCAATTTGTCGAGAAGTTCGCCAAGGAGAATGAAGACTTGGCAGAATGCATGAAGCACTGGTCAAACAATGAGGAAAGACTCAAAAAAGATAAAAACAGTATGTATGCCACTAGTTCTCTTTGTTCCCCTTATTGTTTTGCTGTTGCTATGTTATGTAGATTTTTTGGTAAACCAAACACTAACAAATTTTCGCCAAACTGGCTACCACTAGTAGATGCGGCTTTTAATGCCACAACAATGAAGTGGGCCCAAATCCTGTCAGATAATTTAGCCACTGCAATTTTAGAATACAGAAGAAAAATAAGCATTCCTTTGAGGGTTTACCCTCCATTTTTTGTGAATGCCTATGTTATGAACGCTATTTGTTTTGTTTCCAAATTTCCTATTATGGGATGGAAGTGGATGGTACAAAATCCACTTCCCATTCAAATTTATCAAAAAGTCATGTGGGAATCAAGTTTTGTGCAACATTTTTTCAAAATTTTTCATGGAGTTATACTCCTAATCCATAAAAAGATTTACAACAGAGATGCCCAGGGTTTTCCCAAGAAGCTGAGGTAGATATTCTCCCCGTGGCGAGATGGTTTGGGGAAGAATTTTTCATGTATATCAGAGTGTTTGGCAGCATTGCCTCACCCCATGTGCTACCTTTTTACATCCCAAACAAACTGATGACTAGGGAGATAGCCTATTAGACATGCGGGGAGGGAGGAATGAGCAAAGTATTGAAAGATTCCAAGAAGTCCATTTGGCCTTAATTTCTTGTAATATGTGGAGCATTTGCATTGCATGACTTAGGTCATGCTTTCAAAGAAGTTAATAATGTATTATCTTTACAACTACCAAATTTCCTGGGAAGGCAATATGATCGCTTTGGTTTTGTAAGTGATTTTAACACAATTGTTAAAATAAAAGTTTTTACTCATGAAAAAGATCCCTTTGATGATGTTTTCCTACAGAAAAACACCTTCAAAGAATTTCAACATATAGCACGAATTCTTTTTTACCAATAAGGTCTCCAAACTTTTGAGAATTATAGAAAGCAGAGGTTATCTAAGGTCCCATTGGACCAATTACTCATCAAACCAATAAAAGATCCTACTCACAAAGTTAGCATAAGTGATGATTCAAAAGAAAAGTCCTAAACAAGTTCTGAAAAACAATTAGCAGAAAAGTCTAGCAATCAGTTTGAGAATGAACACAGTAAGGATGAGGAGTCAATAAAAAACACAGCTTAGTCTACAACAGAGTTTGATCAGCAGACTTCGCTAATAAAACAAGCTGAGGCCTTAACTCCCCTTACAAAGCAAATGGAGCCGCTAGTAATTGTTCTAGAAGGGGAATGGGAAAATTTTAATAAGATACTTAACACAGAAGAACAAAGCACAGAGCCACCAAAAAATCCAAAAGAGACTACCACGGAAATGGTAATAGAAAGGGTTGTCAACACTCAAGAAACGAAGTGCATTCCCATTGCTCTCTCATCTAAGATTGTACTAAGAATAGAGGAAATTCCTCCTCTAGATGTATTCTACAACCCTCAACATAAAGCTGCCATCAGAAGGCAAAGAAAGAAAAGAAAGTTGGATTTTGTGCTTGCTCCCGAGGATGAACCTCTGGATGCTCTTTGGAAAGACCCCTCTACAGATCCATCAGAAAATCCCACAAGTCTCTCACAGGTTGTAGGTGCATACACTTCAGCAACTATTAATAAATCAACAGAGGTTCAATTGCTACTTCAAGAAAAAGAAGATAGGATTTTGTTTTTGGAACAACAGTTACTGCAAGTTAGCATCAGTCAACAAGTGGAGACACAGTTGGCAAAACTTCAGCAAGACTTTCAGCAGATGTAGTTAGCACATCAAAGTAGTTTAGCTAGCAAAGAATAGCAATTACAGGATATAATAGAACTGCACAAAGATGATCCCAAAATTGGGTAGTTTGTTATAGAGGCACTTGGTCTCAATTCCCAGCTCTTGCAGCAGAAAGAACTACTATGCCAAAGGATTTCGCAATGGAATTCCCATTGCAAAATGAGCGATAATATTACAAATCAACTCATAGAATTGTGACTTGAATATGATTCAATTTTTAAGAAACTCTTAGAATTATTAAACTGGCAGAGATCCGAAGAAGGGAAAAGAGAAGACATGCCCAAAATTGAGGAATCTCACAAAGAAATTTTATTTGCGAAGTGGGATTCTCAGCTCAAGGAAGCAGAACAGGAAATGGAAGATGCGGCGGCAGTAGCGAACAATGTCATCAAATCTGTTATACACAAGGCTAATTTGGTAGTAGAAACTACCCTTGGCTTTCTTCCTAAAGCACAGTAGCTTCAAGCAGTATGGAAGCAAGCAGCGGAGGAAAGGGCAGAGGCAATTAAACAGATAAATAGATTGAACTGGGAAGCATACTGGCAATACCTAGTGAAACCACATAGCCAATGGATGACCTTGAAGTGCTTGATGACCTCCACTGAGAAGATAGTGCCAACTCTCACCAACGCCGTATTTGCAGGACAGCTAAAAGCTGAAGTCGGCCAACCGACACTCTTAAAACTGATGCTGGATATTTGCAATCTAAAGAATCAGATGCAGGATTAGTCATAGATATATTTTTTTGTTTTTTGTCTTTTGCTTAAAATGAGGCACGTCGTTTAAACCTCATATATTTTTGTAATATTTATTTTTAGATTTCTTAGATTAGTATTGAAACCGCTCTCATGCATTTAGAGAGGGGTATAGAGTTTTATCAAAAACATTCTTCAGAACGTGCATCTTCCCCCCACTGAGCAGGTTTTGATAAAATCAATGGAACAATATTTATTTTCTATTTGAGTTTAACATCTCCTATTGAAATTGATTTTTTGTACTCTTAGTTGATGTTAAGTGATTTGAAGATAGATCGATATTGCTGCAGCTCATGAGTAGGACGTATTACAAATGGTATTTTTATCTCTTAATGCTTTTTACGTGTGTTAAGCAATAAATCGTTTTTAGTTGTTTATATATGAAAGTTTTAAATGTTTAATTATCATAATTTATTGCACTTTTGTATGGTGATGACTTACTCTTTATGTTGAATATGTGAATGACTCTTTATGCGATATATTTCTCATATTGTTTCGGCTAAATTTTTATATGAAACAATCATTCTTAAATGGATTCTCTTATTATTGTGGTTTAATGATCTTCATTTTCATTCGTTTTCAGAAATTATTTTAGATCGCATATGTAAAAATTACTCCCTGGATAGTCTTAAACTTAGATGTTTTCTTTGATTATGATAGATTACATATGATAGTTAAAAGATAGAGTAAGATTAGAATAAGTATTCATCCTTTAAAACCCTAAAAAGAAAAACATCATCCCCTTAGCACACACATCATAAATATATTGGGAAACTGGTCCCATCATCCCAAGTTGGAGCCACTATTTCAAACGGAAAAGGAGCTGCCTTAAGGTCTGGACCGGGTGGTTATCCCCCTTGTTGAAGTCCCGATTTTTCGAGCCTTCAATATATTTGGCGCTAGAAGGAGGGCCTGATTATGAATGGCAAGTAAACTTACATCTTCATGCCATTCTAAGAGTAAAACTCCCTCACCATCACCCTCAACCTCTCATTTGCATTCCATATCTTCCATCTCTGAACCAGAAGTTAAAAAGAAAAATATAGAGCACACTACTGAAATCCTAAACAAGCCAGATAATTCTTCTTCAGATACCCTTGAGTTACAAACTTTAATTCATAAGTTACAGGGGATTTCTATATCTCAAGAAGAATCTGAGTTATCCCAAGGTAGTGTCACTTCCCATCTAACCCCATCTCAACGATTGACTAGAGCACAAAGCGAAAAGCTAGGAATCCCACCAGTTGAGTTTCCTTTACCGAGTCGTAAGAAAGCTAGGAAATCACCAACAGAATCTCAGAGTAAGGTTCTATCATCATTTTCATCTACCATCCCATCCATATCATCACAAGGTCATTCATCCATCCCTCAACTCCAGATCGTGGTTCATACAGGTACAAGAGTAACATCCTCCTCTACCCAATCACCTTCCACTACTACCACACCTCCTCCTACTCATACTCTGACAATGGCAGGAAATCCACCACCAAGGCCATGGGCCAATCCAGGGGCTATAAGAATGCCTGCACCTTTATCTCAATTACTAGCTCACCCTGAGAAATGGTTGCCCAAATTCAATCCTGACAATGGGCAACTAGTTGAGGAACACATAAATAATTTCATGCTATCTATTAATTTGAATGGAGTGATGGAAGAGGATGCAGTTGTAAGATTATTCCCATATACTTTACAAGGAGCAGTAGGATCCTGGTATTTTTCTTTACCAGCAGGCTCCATTAATAACTGGGATACATTTCAAGATCAATTTTTAACAAAATTTGGGGATGATAGGTCAACAACAACCTTAATAAATGACCTCTCCAAGTTTAAAGCAGAACTAAAGGAACCAATTAAGGATTTCAACTCTCGCTTCAATAAATTGTTGAACAAAATACCAACAACGTCTAAGCCTAGTGATGAAGTCCAAAATGAATGGTATATTTCTGCTTTACCTTCAAATTCAGCTATCTTTGTAGATAGAGCTGCCAAGCCAACGTTAGCAGAAAACATGAAAGAGGCAATAGCTGTAGAGAAACGTATCCTAGCCGTAGAAAAGAAAAACACTGTAGATGAAAGAAAGTCTAAAAAAGTGTCTTTTAGAGATGATCCTAAGAAAAAACAACCAAAGGATCCATTCGACCTAGAAGGGTTACAAAAATTCTTGAAGACCATGTCCAATGAAATGGTTGATATAAAGAAACAAGTAGCAGAAACCTCTTCCAAGAAACCTTTTAAACCCTTTAAAAGAAATCCTCCAACCGATCCTAAACCTCCAAATGCTATAACAAACGCAGAATCAGAAGGGGAAGAGGAAGAAGTTTCAAATGAGGAACAAACCGATGATGATGAAGTCATAGAACTACAAGGAATGTGGGACTTCATTCTTCTAGATGAGGAAGATCAAGATGCATTACCTGTTGCTACTAGAATTAGAAATCAACTTGATCCTCCACAATCCAGTGCTAAACAAAAAAACCCAATTCCGACTCCCAAGGATAAAATCGTAGGTAAGAAAATCAGATCAAAGTCTACTCAGACAAACTGAGTCCAATCTGATTCAACAAATTCATCTAAAACTCTTATCATCTCAGATGAAATGGAATATAACATGATTGAAGACATGAAGAAAAATAGAGCAAACATTACTCTTCACGAGCTCAGTAAATTGAAACATCAACATAAATTACTCTTGAAAGAACTGAATGCAGTACCTATTACACCTCTTCCTACTGCTGTAATTTCATAAGCTACTCATGAAATGGGAAGACCTCTGACTAGCATTTTAAATAAAGTCGATCTGATTAACATTGCTCTGATTGGGAGAAGATAAAAAATCCCATACTTTGCCATTTCTCCTTACTTTTGAAGTTTTCAATAAAAATTTGCATAACTATCTAGTGGATTCCAGTGCATCATCTAACATTTTACCTAAGAAAGTTTGCGTAAAGTTAAATGTCCAACCTCATAAATCTTCAATATGAATAGTACAACTAGATCGTTCTCAAGTCAAGGTCATTGGTGAACTTAATCAAGTGACCATAAGACTTTTGTCAAACCCAAAGGTATGTCAAGTTATTGATATACTTGTCGCAGACATCCCTGAATTTTATGGACTGATCCTTAGTAGGGATTGGTCAGAAAAGCTTCACGGTTACTTTGCGACCGAATGGTCTCATATGTGGCTCCCTTACAATAGCAAACCAAATCAGATCAAGGTTGAATGATAAAGACACCAAAAGTATATAGTGACAGAGTTAGAAGGAGAAAACGAGCCTGTAGCGTATAGCAACAACATAATTGGAAACTATTCTGTTGATTTGTTCTTAGGGAATTTCAAAGCTCATACTTCACCTTTTTTGGAAAATTTCGTTTTATCTCAGATAGAAAATTTCTGTACAACGGACACTTCTAGATGCATCCATTTTGTAGATAAACCTGTAAATAAAACTTTGTTTTGGAAATTATTTTTTTGATGGTTCTAAATCTAATGATGGAGTAGGAGCAGGTTGTATATTATTTAGTCCAAAAGGAGAAAAAACCATGTTAACATGTAGACTTGAATTCGATTGCATAAACAATATTGTTGAATATGAAGCATTAGTTCAAGGGTTATACAAAGCAATCAGACTTAATATCAAATACCTGCAAGTATTTGGAGACTATGAGATTGTTATTAAACAGGTAAGAAATACTATACATTGTCTGTCAGGACACTTGAAACACTAGCAATCTTTAGTACAAGACCTAACTTCACACTTTACAGCGTTTAATATTTCATCCATTCCAAGACTCCAAAATGCTAGTGCTGATCTCCTTTCTAATGTAGCTTCAAAGCTTATTCCATCAGAGGACTATAGCCCAAACAGATTCTCGATTGAATTAATCTTTAGACTCTCTATTTCTGATAACATTACCAATTGGAGGGTTTTCAACAATGACCCTGATATTGTGAGTTTTATAACTTCAGAAGGCTCTTACAATATAGATAATTGATGAAGACCAACATGACAAACATCTGGAACAAGAAAATAGCAATAATGCTATACCAAAATCCATAGTCAAGTTAGAGGACCTATATGACTTAAAGGACAGATTTATATGATCCACCAATTCAAAACTCCAGAGTTCAACGCTGAGATATGAATTAGTAAATCTGGGAACAGACATGAAACTACGAAACATCAACCTAGATCTTAGCCTAACATCCGAGAAAAATCAGCTTTCATTCGATTTTTGAAACAATACAAGAGTGTCTTTGCCTGGAATTACGATGATCTTAAAACCTACGATACTTCGATTATACAACATACAATTCCGATGATCTCTGATGAAAATCCTGTTCAGCAGAAATTGAGGAAAATACATCCTAATTTGGAAATCCAGATTAAATCTGAGTTGAACAAATTATTAAGAGCCAAGATTATTTTTCCCGTTAGGCATTCCAGATGGGTTTCCAACCTGGTCCCAGTTAGAAAGAAAAATGGTGATATTCAGATTTGTATTGACTTTCAAAATCTCAATAAAGCTTGCCAAAAGGATAATTTTCCACTGCCCCCTATGGAACAAATATTACAATCAGTCACAAGGTCTGTATTAATGTCCTTTTTAGATGGTTTTTTAGGGTACAATCAAATCTTGGTCCACCCCGACGATCAATTAAAAACTACATTTAGGACCAAATGGGGCACTTACGCGTATCAAAAGATGCCATTTGGGCTAATCAATGCTGGTGCCACATTTCAAAGAGCCATGGACATTGCATTTAAAGGCTTAGTAAACAAGTCAGTGGTGATCTACTTAGACGACATAACTGTATATTCTAAAAAATGAAGTAATCATCTCAAGGACTTAAAACATATCTTCCAACGTTGTCAAAAATATGGAATCTCGCTTAATCCAATTTTTTTTTTTTTTTTTTGCATTGAGTGAAGGAAAACTTCTTGGATTAGTTTCCAAATCAGGAATCCATAGTGACCTAGATAGGATCAAGGAAATTTCCGAGATATTCTTACTTGATAATAAGAAAGCAATGCAGTCTTTCCTTGGTCAAATCAATTTTGTTAAAATATTTGTCCCTGAATTCTCAAGGATCGTGTCACCTCTCTAGCCATGATAAAGAAAAACTCTCTCTTCAAATGGGGTCATGTAGAACATGAAGTGTTTAGCATGATAAAACAATCAATTATAAATGCCCCATATCTAGTGACTCCAAACTTTTTTGATCCTTTCACTCTATATACATTCGCCTCCGAGAAATCGTATGCTGCCATACTCACACAAGCAAATCGAGATAAAGCCAAGGCCCCAATTGCCTTCTTCAGTTCAAACATACAAGGAGCTGAGTTAAATTACTCTGATGTCGAGAAACAAGCTTATGCTGTTTTCAAAGCAATCAAGCACTTCAGACCCTTCCTTCTCAAGATTCACACCAAAATAATAGTACCATTTCCAGTGGTAAGAAATCTTTTGGTACAAAAAGGTATGGGCAAAAAGAGGGCAAATTGGGTCACATCCCTCCAAGAATATGATGCTGAAATTAAACCAGCGAATATTGTAAAAGGTCAAGGTTTTTGCAGGATGTTGGAAAGAGCATCGCACATATCAGAAAGACAGTCTCCAGATAGTGAAGTACAAGTGTATGAGGTAAGCCTAAACAACTCTAAATCAAGGTATGCCGATATCATGTTCTATTTAAAAAATGGATATGCTCCTCCACATTTGAATTACACAAAGAAAAGGGCCCTGAGGTTAAAAGCTAAACAATATCAAATTGTCAATGATATACTCTTTAGAATGAATTATGATTCCGTTCTCCTTATATGCCTTGAGAAATCTAAAGCAGAAAAAGTATTGTAGGAACTTCATGACGGGCAAGTAGGCAGACACTATGCAGGAGATGCAACAACACATAAAATCTTACGCGCTAGCTACTATTGGCCAACTTTATTTAAAGATGCACATAGCTATGTAAGGAGATGTCAGACTTTCCAGACTGCTATCGGAAGACAAAAGAAACCATCGTTGTCATTACAGCTAGTCAACATCGATCAACCATTTGAACAATGGGGATTGATATAATAGGTGAGATTTTTCCTCATTCGTCTAAACAACATAGATACATCCTTACAACTACTTACTACTTTACAAAATTGGTAGAAGTAGTTCCACTCAAGATAGCCAACTCTGAGACTATCATCGAGTTTATAGATCGATTCATAATCACCAGGTTTGGCTTACCTTCTACTCTAATGTTTGATAATGCATCATATTTCTTAGGAAATGCTAAGACAGAATTTGCACTCAAAATAGGTTTTAAACTTAAATATTCTACTAATTATTATCCACAAGGAAATGGGTTGGTCTAATCAACAAACAAAAACCTTATTAGAATCATTAAACAGACTATTGATCAAAATCATAGGAACTGGCATAAGTCTTTAATGTATGCTATTTGGGCAGATCGAATAACTCAGAAAACCTCCAATGGCACTTCTCCTTTTAATTTAATTTATGGGAAAGAAATGGTATTACCAACAAATCTAGCTATTCCTTCTCTAGCCTTAGTTCAATTCATTGAAGAATCCCCTTCCTCATCCATGCAATTAAGAAAATTGCAGATCCTTAAACTTGAAGAGGAATGAGAAAAGGCTAGAATTACCCACGCACATCATCAACAATAAGTGAAAGATTCTTTTGATTCAAACTCAATATCTAGAAAAGATTTTCAACTTGGAGACTTAGTAGTAAAATGGGATAAAGCCCATGAAGAGAAATGCAAGCATACTAAATTCCAACGGATGTGGCTTGGACCATTCCAGATTGTCGAACTCATTGGCCCATCAACTTTCATGTTACAATATTTAGCAAGGAAAAGAGAATCTTTATCTGTTAAAGGACAGATCCTAAAAAAATATTTTCCATAGAAGATGATCTCTTCTATTCTTGTAGATTATAGTTCTAGTTAAGTTTTCTTTTAATAATAAAACAAGTTGAGAGTGTTCACTTTTGGTGTCCACGAAAAGAATAGTGTATCTTTTCAATTTTGTTTTTCGCTTGTATAAGTGGGAGTGATTATGAAAATTAATCTCCATTTATGAAACATATGGGTAAGTGCTATTATTTCAAAATTTTTGTCTATTCTTCTATTTCAACTATCCAAGTTTTGGTTAGAAACAACCTTAGGAAGAAGTTTTCCTTACATCAATCACAAAAGGTATCAATAAAAAAACAAAGATTCTCTTTGGAAAAGATTTTTTAAACTCTACAATTGTCATCTAGGAGAATTCTTAAGGAACCAATGACTTCCCCCCCACTCAAGGAATTTGCAAGATTCAAGGAGTAATCCAATTATACACCTTAAACTTAAAGAATAAGAGGTCTCATCAAGAGCCAGCTTATCATGATCATAAAGATTATAACTAATTGACATTACCATACTGAATATCAAAACAGGGTCATGGCTAGAGATTTTTTCAATCAAAAGACAAGGGGTCTCATCACGAGCCAGCTTGTCTAGTTAAGTTATAAATCAAGGGAATGGCACTGTCAATTTTGGCTACCAAACCAAGACATTGTTCTTTAAGAATCAAAAGAGAAATAAGAAAAGATAAAGCAATAAGTTTATATGAGGATTTATCTATGAAAATTGCATGCTTCTTAAGTGGGACACTGGATCATTGTTGCATAACAGGTAACCCTGTTGAGGCTATGAATGCCTGTTGGCAGCAAAGGCTCTACCGATGACAAATGAATACACCAAAACTGATCTAAAGAGATATTTTTGTTATCTTTACAACCAAGTAATGACTGATGTGAGTAAAATGACTAACTCTAGGAAGAAGACAATCAGAATAAAGATAGTTAGAAAAAGATGTTGTTATTAATAAATAGCACTATTTGCCTAATATTTCGTACAATGAAGTTTCATTTTCAAAACCATCTCCATTTTGGAAGTTTTAGAAAATTCAAAAAACCCTCAGAGATAACTAGTTCTTCCAAGTGAATCGCCAATTGTTGTGCTTATCAACAACCCCGCGTTTATTAGTGTTGGTAATAACATTAATAAATGGGGACCCTTCCAAAAAATCAAATCTTAGCATTTAATCATGCCTTTCTTGTTTCTAGAATAAAACAAGATGTCAAATTGGAAATTTACCTTTTCATACTTTAAGCACATAAAACGTCACAAACCACGAGTTTCTTATAAAAAGTGCTACATGATAAAAATCCTTAGAATAAATTTATAACGGAAAGTCGTGAACATTAAGGTAAACCTTTAAAAGATCCGCTTTAAAGAAGATTATTCTCGCATCGCAAAACAATTAGGGTGGACCTTCCTTACAAAACTTACCCCATGAAATTGCGATTCGCGAAAATGCGAGATCATAAAATCCTTTAACCTTATCACATCGCAGTTTCAAACCCATGGTGCTACTTAACAAAGCAAATATCGTGAAATGCGATAGCATCTCGCAAATCGCATATCGCAACAAATCATGTAGCGGTGGGTTTTAACGAAAATAAGTTTTGCAATATAGCAATTTGCGATATTGCAAAGAAAATTGCAAAATCGCTTTTATCACAATTCGAAGGACTCAGGGTTCTAGGAGAGTATTTCCTGACTTTTGATGTGAAGTTATGAACATTAAAGATAAGCATAACGGTTCATTAGTGATCATTTATTAGAAGAACAATTAGGATCAATATAAAGGACCATTTGACGCAAGTTGATATCTTTTGATGTGATTCAGAATTAAAAACCTTCTGTCACCTTATTTTTGTCTTTCTATTGGTTATTCCTGTATTCACTATCTTTTTTATCATATCTTGCTCTTTGCTTGCAATTTTCAGGAAGAACACACAAAACAAAACATACAAAGAAATGGGTAAGAAAGGAAAAGCACTCATGTCTAAGAAGTCAGAAATGACCCCATTGTTCACAGACACTACCTGTAATCGAGATGCAGGGACATCTACGTGGGAATCTATGTATTAGTTCTTGGAGGAGGAAAAACCGAGAATTGTGGAAGTAACAGTTACAACTGATGGATGCGGTTCTTTTGACGCATCCCTAACTGAACTTGCATGCTCATTTTTACAACGCATTGCTGCAAGCCCAAAGATACTCCCCTACACCGATATGGTGAAATGAATTATAGATGAAGCAGACATATCGACAAAGAATTCAAGACGGCAAGCCAAGAAGTCATGGGGTCATTTACTCCAGACAATTTGAGGCTTATGTACCACTTACCATAACCCCAGGTCATCTACAATAAGCAATTTATCGAGAAGTTCGCCAAGGAGAATGAAGACTTGAAAGAATGCACAAAGCACTAGTCAAACAATGAGGAAAGACTCAAAAAAGATAAAAATGGTATGTATGCCACTGGTTCTCTTTGTTCCCATTATTGTTTTGTTGTTTCTATGTTATGTAGACTATTTAGTAAACCAGACACCAACAAATTTTCATCAGAATGGTTACCACTAGTGGATGTGGCTATTAATTCCACAATAATGAATTGGGCCCAAATCCTATCAGATAATTTAGCCACTGCAATTTTAGAATACATAATAAAAAGAATCATTGCTTCGAGGGTTTACCCTGCATTTTTTATGAGCGCCTATGTTATGGACGCTATTTGTTTTGTTTCCAAATTTCCTGTTATGGGATGGAAGTGGATAGTACAAAATCTACTTCCCATTCAAATTTATCACAAAGTCATGTGGGAATCAAGTTTTGTGCCACATTTCTTCAAAATTTGTCATGGAGTTATACTCCCGATCCATAAAAAGATCTACAATAGAGATGCCCCAAGGTTTTCCCAAGAAGCTGAGGTAGATATTCTCCCCATGGTGAGATGGTTTGGGGAAGAATTGTTCACGTATATCAGAGTGTTTGGCAGCATTGCCTCACCCCATGTGCTACCTTTTTACATCCCAAACAAACTGATGGCTAGGGAGATAGCCTATCAGACATGCGAGGAGGGAGGAATGAGCAAAATATTGAAAGATTCCAAGAAGGCCATTTGGCCTCAATTTCCTGTAATATGCAGAGCATTTGCATTGCATGACTTAGGTCATGCTTTCAAAGAAGTTAATAATGTATTATCTTTACAACTACCAAAGTTCCCGGGAAGGCAATATGATCCCTTTGGTGTTGTAAGTGATTTTAACACAATGGTTAAAATAAAAGTTTTTACTCATGAAAAAGATCCCTTTGATGATGTTTTCCTGTAGAAAAACACCTTCAAAGAGGTTCAACATACAACACGAATTCTTTTTTACCAAGAAGGTCTCCAAACTTTTGAGAATTACAGAAAACAGAGGTTATCTAAGGTCCCATTGGACCAATTACTCATCGAACCAATAAGAGATCCTACTCCCAGCGTTAGCATAAGTGATGATTCAAAAGAAAAGTCCAAAACAAGTTCTGAAAAAGAATCAACAAAAAAGTTTGGGAATCAGTCTAAGAATGAACACAGTAAGGATGAGGAGTCAATAAAAGACACAACTCAGTCTACAATAGAGTCTGATCAACAGACTTCGTTAATAAAACAAGTTGAGGCCTCAACTCCCCTTACAAAGCAAACAGAGCCACTAGTAATTGATCTAGAAGGGGAATGGGAAAATTTTAATAAGATACTTAACACAGAAGAACAAAGCATAGAGCCACCAACAAATCCAAAAGAGACGACCACAAAAGTGGTAATAGAAAGGACTGTCAACACTCAGGAAACAGAGCACATTCCCATTGCTTCCTCATCTAAAATTGTACTAAGAATAGAGGAAATTCCTCCTCTAGATGTATTCTACAGCCCTCAACATAAAGCTGTCATCAAAAGGAAAAGAAAGAAAAGGAAGTTGGATTATGTGCTCGCTCCTGAGGATGAACCTTTGGATGTTCTTTGGGAAGACCCCTCTACAGATCCATCAGAAAATCTCACAAGGCTCTCATAGGTCACAGGTGCATATGCTTCAAAAACTATTGATAAAGCAGCAGAGGTTCAATTGCTACTTAAAGAAAAAGAAGATAGGATTTTGTTTTTGGAACAACAATTACAGCAAGTCAGCATCAATCAACAAGCGGAAACACAGTTGGCAAAACTTCAGCAAGACTTTCAGCAGATGCAGTTGGCACATCAAAGCAGTTTAGCTAGCAAAGAAGAACAATTACAAGGTATAATAGAACTACACAAAGATGATCCCAAAATTGGGTAGTTTGTCACAGAGGCACTTGGTCTCAATTCCCAGCTCTTGCAACAGAAAGAACTACTATGCCAGAAGATTTTGCAATGGAATTCCCATTGCGAAATGAGCGATAATATTACAAATCAAGTTGTAGAATTGTGACTTGAATATGATTCAATTTTTAAGAAAGTCTCAAACTTTTTGAACTGGCAAAGATCTGAAGAAGGGAAAAGAGTAGACATGCTCAAAATTGAGGAATCACACAAAGAAATTTTATTTGTGAAGTGGGATTCTCGGCTAAAGGAAGCAGAACAGGTAATGGAGGATGCAACCACAACAACCAATAATGTCATCGAATGTGTAAATGAAAATCTACACAAGGCTAATTTGGTAGCAGAAACTACCCCTGGCTTTCTTCCAAAAGCACAACATCTTCAAGAGGTATGGAAACAAGTAGCGGAGGAAAGGGCAGAGGCAATTAAATAGGTAAATAGATTGAACTGGGAAGCATACTGGCAGTACCTGGTGAAACCACATAGCCAATGGATGACCCTGAAGTGCCTGATGACTTCCATCGAGAAGATAGTGCCAAATCTCACCAATGGCGTGTTTGAAGGACAGCTAAAAGTTGAATTCGACCAACTAACACTCTTAAAACCGATGATAGATATTTGCGATCTAAAGAATCAGATGTAGGATTAGTCATAGATATATTTTGTTTTTGTTTTTGTTATTTTTTCTTAAAATGAAGCAGGTCATTTAAACCTCTTCATCTATTTTTGTAATATTTATTTTTAGATTTCATAGATTAGTATTTAAACCCCTCTCATGCATTTAGAGAGGGGTCCAAAGTTTTATCAAAAACATTCTTCAGAACGTGCATCTTGCCCCCCACTGAGGAAGTTTTGATAAAATCAATGGAATGCGATTTAGTTTCTATTTGAGTTTAACATCTGCTACCGAAATTGCATTTTTGTACTCTTAGTTGATGTTAAGTGATTTGACTTACTCTTGTATGCTGAATATGTGAATGACTCTTTATGTGATATATTTCTCATATTGTTTCGGCTAACTTTTTATATGAAACAATCATTCTTAAATGGATTGTCTTCTTATTGTGATTGAATGATCTTCATTATCAGTCGCTTTCAGAAATTATTTTAGATCACATATGTAAACATTACTCCTGGGATAGTCTTAAACTTAGATGTTTTCTTTGATTATGATAGATTTCATATGATAGTTAAAAGATAGAGTAAGATTATAATAAGTATTCATCCTTTAAAACCCCAAAAAGAAACACATCATCCTGTTAGCACACACATCATAAATAGATTTGGAAACTGGTCCCATCATCCCCAGTCAGAGCCACTATTCCAAATAGAAAAGGCGTTGCCTTAAGGTTTGGACTGGGTGGCTAGCCCCCTTTTTGGAGTCCCGACTTTTCAAGCCTTCAACACATCCACAAACCAAGAAGGTCCTAGAGAGCCAAATTCAGCAGGAGGAAATTATGGATATCATTCTTCAATTAAATGCTCAAATGAAAGAAATGGAGAATCAAATGGATAGTTTAATACAGTTGAAATAGGCCAACCTTGAGACAACCACTACCACTACTATTCCCACAGTTACTACAACAATTCCTTCAACTTTGGCAGCTTCATTGGCTCCAACATCTCTACTAGATACAACACTTCTAGCTGCAACAACAACTACATCAGCAACGTTTTCAACAACAACAACAACTCATCCATGTGATGAGGCAAGTAAACTGGTCAAAGCCATGGAGGACATGTCCATTCAGACCACTGAAATAAACAAACTTAAAGAACATATAAGAAGTCTAGAGGATGAGAAGAAACTGGCTTAGATTATGCATAAAAATGAAGTACAAAAGTCAAACAGGTTGACTGAGAGAATAAAAAACTTGGAAAAAGAATTAACATTGAAGGAGCCACTTGCCCAAGCAAAAGATCCACTATGGGTCAATATCATTGACTTTGTCAATGATATTTGGCCATCTATACAAATCATCTTTGAACAATTTTTTTTAGGAAAAGAGGCTATTGAAGCAATTCAAAGAGTTAAGGCCGATCTTGGAAATATGCCAGAAGATGCCTCAAGAATAATCAAATTCCTTAACTCTAAAAGGAAATATGAATTGCAAGAGTTGGACATAGCTGACAGAACTGGCACTATACTAGAGGTGAAGAAAGTGCTCACCAAGAGGAACTTAATGATGCACCTTGAGGAAAAATGCCAAACCATGGAGCTCGCTATAGGCAGGTTCATGGTTAAATTTGATGCTTTGAGGCAGAAAGGCTTGCCAAATCCCTTGGTAATAAATTACAGGTTAATTCCACATGAAGACTATAACAGGAAAATCAGAGAAGTGGCAGGGGAGCAAGCCAATAGTTCCTCTATGAAAGGGATGCCTACAGGAAAGGTTCTGTACCAGACTTTTGAGAACCTCTTTTACCTCCAACATGAGGTAAAACGCCTTTTTGCAAACAAGCCCACCTTCAAAAAATACATAGAAGTAGATGAAGTCTACAGAATAATGGTAAATATTAAATTACCAGACATAGAGACTTCGGAAAAGTTAAATCATTTACTGTGAAATTTCAAGGTAAAAGTGGATACCGAATAGTGAAAGAAAAGCAATAGGTCAACCTAGTCAAAGAGTATCAGTCAAAGGTCAAAGTAAAAAGACAGTTAGCATGGAAGACAAACAACAAAGGAGAAAAGATAGCCAAAGATCTGAGTGTAGAGCCTAATAAATAGGGACAACTTGCAACAGTTGAATATCTGTCTCTATCTTCTTGCATGAAGATATTTCTATTTCCTTGAATAATTCCCAAAACAGTTTGGGATATTTTGTAATAATTTTTTGTATAAATACTTCATAATTCAAAGTATAGAGGGTGGATTGCTGAACATTTCTATAGTTACATTGATATGAAAAACCTGAGGGTTTATTGTAAACATTTTCAAGTCAGTAGACTGGACTGAGTAATAAAGGCATTGCATTACAGGATTCATGTGTTGGGCCACTTCAGTGAAGTATATTTCATTTGTCAAATTGTGATTTTTTTAAGTATTTCACAAACATACATGTTTTTTACAATTTGAATGAAATAACTGGAATTTTATTACAGAATTTGTTTAAGTACACTCTGTCTTGAACAATTATTCATTTTAATGTTTTGTTCTAATATCCAGAGTAGGAAATTCTTCATTTCTCCCTAGTTTATATTATCCTCTTCCATTTCCCTCATTATTCAGTTTGAGGAATCCTTAACTGCTCCTTGACCCCGATTGAAAATCCACTTCACCATATAGCCTAAAAGATTTGAATTTACTCAGCTACCTTTCCCTGTGAACACTATCTTTAGAACTTGATTCAGTCTTGTTTTCTTGACATTTGGACTCCATGGCCCAATGGTAAAAAGGACATTTATATATCCATCTAAATCAGTGATTCCACCACCAAATCAAAATCAAAACCCAATCAAAGCTTAAATAACTAGCCTAAAATCAATTAACTCAACAAAGTTAAATCATAAAGAGAGAACCCTCTCTGAGCATTAGGATTGCTAGATCCTGATCTCAAAAGTAGGTTTGCAGTTACCTCTATTATTTCTTTTATAACAACTCTAGGGAAATTTTAGAGTGTTAACATAGTGGCGACCATACTGGGGAATAGTCCTCAGTTTAATAAAACTTTAGGGAAATCTTAAATCTCATCATTTTCACCTTAAGATCATTTTAGAGTTGTTAAAAAAAGTTTCATTAAAAATTAAAAAATTAAAATTCCGGCTTCCAAAAGAATACACTATACCAGGGCACTTCTAGATCCAAACCCTGCTACAATAGTTGATGATCCTGGCAAAATTTTAAGAAAACCAAAAAAGGTAGAAACACAAAGAAGTAGTAGTCAGTTAATTAAAGAAAATTCACTTCCTAAAGAGTTATCAAGTTTGGACGATATTCAATTTGATTTATCATTTGAGCTTTCTTTGTTTTGAACCAAATCTGAAATTTCAATTCATCATTGATCTGAAGTGGGGAGCCAATGGCTTCTTGTCATGCTTACAAGAACCTCTCCCACTCCAAAGCTTATATATTCCCAAGATCTAGGCTTATATTAACAAATGCAGAATTAAAAGAACTTGAAGTAGGTGTATGCTTGTGTTTGCCTTTAACTGTTAAGTGCTTTAAGTTGATTTTCTCAAACTGATATAAAAACATATAACAACAAATAAGGCAAATAATAACCAACACACATAACAACAATATAATTAAGAGTTCACCCAAACCTCTTAGGCTACGTCTCTGTGAGCTCTAGTCAACTCGACTAGGCTCTTTGGGATTATGGCTTAAATTATTTTACAAGTTGCACACTCAACTCCATAGGTTTACAACTAAACCCATGGGCTTAGAATGCCATCTTTATCCCTGGCTCTTTGGCTCTTTGGCTCTCGGCTCTCAACTCTCAGCTCTTGGCTTTGGCTCTTGGCTCTGGCTCTTGGCTCTCGGCTCTCGGCTCTTGGCTCTTGGCTCTGGCTCTCAGATCTCAGCTTTGGCTCTCGGCTCTAGCTCTCGGCTCTTGGCTCTCGGCTCTTGGCTCTTAGCTCTTGGTTCTTGGCTCTCACTCTCGGCTCTTGGCTCTGGCTCTCGGCTCTTGGCTCTTGGCTCTGGCTCTCGGCTCTTGGCTCTCGACTCTTGTTGTGAGTTCCTTGAAGGAAAAATTTCTCTCTCAAGGGAAAACTTCTGAAGGGAGTCCCCTTCTTCGCTTGGCTCTCTAGCCTTTGAAGAATCCTCCAACTCTATGGCTTCCATCCATTCCTCTGTGTGCAATCATGAGGAATCATTCCTCTGTGGCTTTGCATCCGGCCCTCTAGCTCTCTGGCTCTGCGTCTGGCCCTTTGGCTCTGTGTGCTTCATAGTACATTCCTATTATAGAAACGCCCACTTATAGTGTGGCACAGGTGCGATGGACTGTTTCCAATGGGAATGACACAGTTGGCCATTCTTCTACCTACATTCCGAAAATGGCAGCATAATGGAAACACACAGGAAAACTCACAAAAAACACATCATGAGCCTTTAGGCGAGACTCAAATAACATTCAATTGCCCCTATAATCCTTTCGGGTTCACAAAACAACTCGTTCATCATCCACCATCTGATTAGTGATTGATAATCAATGGCTGACGATCATTTCGGGTGGCCCACTTGCACGGAGATTACCCGCCCGAAAAAGTGGTTCTCTCTCTCCTACGACATGCTACGTGTCGGCTGGTGTATGGAATCAGGTGAAGCCCTTCCAATACCACTTACCACCTGAAGCCCGCCCGAAATACCATTTACTGCCCTCCTTCTAGAACTCAGATATATACAATTGCACCTATAAACCTGTCAGGTCCGTCCTGTCATTGCAAATTGCAATCGCACAGGCGGGAGGTCCAAGTCCATGGACTTAACACAACAACGATGCGATATTCCCCATTAAATCTCCATTGTCCAATCGAGCTCGCGATCTAATATTCAGAATGCGATTGCGTCATCGCTCATCGCACTATCACAAGTCGCTTGTCGCATGTATAAACGGCCCTTTGTATTTGTTGTGATCCCGATTGTCGATCACCGATCTGACTCACGCCATCACAAGTCACTCTGTCCGAGGCTTCGATATCGCGTGAAGGCCTACCTCCGATGCGATATGTCACAGGTCACAATTGGGGAGTCCTTCCATCTCCACTTAAGTCCTCCCTTTAACCTCTTCTGATCTGATTTCCCTTAAATAGCCTTTTAGTTCATTTTTATAAGAAATTGCCTCCTTTTCTAAGGATAATGGGCAATCTTCTTTTTACAATAACTCCTTCATCCAGAGTCTATTTTGTTCCATTCAAATTTCCTTAGATTCAGAATGAAGATAACTATGTAATGAGACTATTTCCAAGAGCATTCTTTCACTTTCATTTTGCTCTATGAGGAATATTTTTAGACTTAGAGTCTATACTAGATCCATTTTGGATCATGCCTTCCCACTAAAAATCTTTTGGACTCCAAAAGACTGATATGCTGATCTGAACAGTAACTGAGAGTACGTCACCCTCTTCTTTCAACCTCCATACACTTGCCTTGCATAGTGCCTCTGAACCAAAGCCTTTGAACACTTTCCTTCCTGGATGTGCTGGTCCTCCTGGGAAGAACTGTCTTCCTCCTTGACTTCATGCAGAACTCCTGCTGAGAAGGTTACAGAATGTAGTTTGAACTTCTCTTCCTTGATCATTGATCCAAGGTGGCTCAAACAAATTTTAAGTTACATCTTCTTCACAAAAATTTACATTTGTATCTGTTTGACATATTGTCAACAACAACAAAATTACAGACAACAACTGGTTGGCCTAAACTATTGCTTCATTAAAAGAAATAGATTTCACATCTTGTGAACACCTCCATGTCTTTACATCTGCACACAAATGATTGACTAGATAACAAGCCAACAAAACATGCCTTTAAGACAATTGACCCTTCTAGTCAAGCATGTAGAAAAAGAACTGCATCTTTTTTTTTTCAAAGATGAAACACTTCATCATTATCCCCATCTTAGAGACCAAATCAACTTTTTTCAAGTCAATATTACATTACATGCATGTTTAAAAACAAAGAAATCAACCCTTCAAGTTAATTACACATACATGTTCAAATACAAGGAAATCATCAACATCCCTGTGGTCATGCATATCATGCTTATGCATGCATTTCATCTTTCAACTTTTGCAGAAGAACACTGTACTTTCGAAGCTGAAATGAATATAATGTTGCAGCAATAAAGTGAGTCTCCTACTCAACTTTTCCATTCACCTTCTTGGTAGAATCCTGCAACTTGCATCTCATTAACAAAGAAATGCAAATAGATGTGATATATTTTTGTTCACATCAAAAGATATGCAACTTTAATTGGATAATAACTCTAACCATTTCTTACCAATCCATTTCAAAGGTTCTTTCTTTGTCTACACATCAACAACAATGTGTGAATAATCTTGAAACACATCATTATGGAATCTTTGTTTCCATTCCTGCCATTCTCTCTTTCCACCCTCTTCAAGTTTCGTGGAAGCATCGTTGGATTCAAAGTCCAACACCTTTCAGTAATATGTCCTTGCTTATGGAAGTAAGTGCAACACATGTGCATCTCCTCAACAGCATGATTTGCCTTGTCCAATGGACCTTTGGCTTCTTGCTTCTTTTCCTTCCAAAGTTTCCTGCATGTGGCCATCTTCTTCCAACAGCTAGAAACATTATGGTTATCCAAACCACAAAAGGAACATGAAATGATTTTCCAATGCTTATATGGAAATTTATCATGCTTAACATAATCAAAAGGAATATGATTAGAACTAGATTTATACCTTTCTTTTTCACCTTTATTACCTTCATGAGGAGGTGAATCAAATGAAGAAGTGGCTCCCTTTGGAACACCATAAATCTCTTCAAGGCTTTCAGAGTTTCCACAACTCTTTGGTTCAAGTGTATGCTTATGAACACCTTCTTCCTAAAAATGATGTTTCAAGCTATTGCATTCCCCATGAATACAATCTTTACACTTTTGAGGTAGAAGACCTGAAATGAAACTTCTTCCTGGAACTGTTTCAATTGTCTTCATGGCAGCTTTGGAAATTTCTCCATAAGATTGTCCATAGCCAAGACCCAAATACTTAGGCCTTTCCTCAACCATTATTGGATCAACAATACCCTGTGCATTTTTTCCCAATCCTTTTCCTTCATAGTTCATTTTGGACATTAACTTGGAACCTATGCCTCTGGTATGTTTTCCAAAAGAACCAATATAATCATTCTTAGAGGAAATTGAAGACAAATAGGAATTGTTTACCTCTTCTTAAAGCTAATACTTGACTAAGGCTTCTTTGGTAACAAGGAGCTGTTTCTCCAACTCATGCACCCTTTCCAGGTTCATATTTGCAATATGAAGTTGGCAGTCCACTTCCTGCAATTTGTTAGAAAGCAACTGTTGCTCTTCCTTCATGGAATTCAACTGCTCTCAAAGCCCAACCCTCATTTCTCTCACCATATCCATCATGATGAACAAGTCTTGCTTCATGTCTCCATCAAAGAATCTTGTGATGAAGGAATAATTTGAGGACTCACTTTTAGAAGTAGTCATTATCAAAATGAACAAACGAACTTCAAACAAGATTAACGAAGAGCTTATTCAAGCAACCTTTTGCAACAAAACTCTTGTGCTTCAAGGATTGCTTTGAGGTCTTTTGGGATAAGAAGAATGCCTTTATCCCTTCTTCCTTCTTGTCCTCTCCTAGACTTAGCTTACAATAGCTTTCCCTTCACCTCTGCAAACTCAAACAACAGTCAGTTTACAACAATAAAACACTCAATCCTCGACTGTTTAAACACCTTTCAAGTTAGACAAGCATATAGATTGCTCTATCAATCAAGCATTCTGATCTGATATCACTTGCATCATGATACAACCTGCTTCATAATACAACCTGCTCTGGTATAACTTAGCTCTGATATAACCTTCTTTGAAGGTGGGGTTAATCAACCTGATGCTCTGATACCACCTAATCCGAAATGGGGAACTAAAGGCTTCTTTTCATGCTTAGAAGAACCTCTCGCACTCCAAAGCTTATATATTCCCAAGATCTAGGCTAATATTGACAAATGCGGAATTAAAATAACTTGAAGTAGGTGTATTCTCATGTTTTCCTTTAATTGTTAAGTGCTTTAAGTTGATTTGCTCAAACTGATATAAAAACATATAACAACAAATAATGCAAATAATAACCAACACACATAACAACAATATAATTAGGAGTTCACCCAAACCTCTTGGGCTATGTCTCCATGAGCTCTAGTCAACTCAACTAGGCTCTCTGGATTATGGCTTAAATTCTTTTACAAGTTCCACACTCAACTCCATAGGTTTACAACTGAACCCATGGGCTTAGAATGCCATCTTTATCCCTGGCTATTTGGCTCTCTGGCTCTCGGCTCTGGCTCTTGGCTCTTGGCTCTCAGCTCTGGCTCTCGGCTCTTGGCTCTCAGCTTTGGCTCTCAGCTCTGACTCTTGGTTCTCAGCTCTGGCTCTCGGCTCTGGCTCTTGGTCTTGGCTCTCGACTTTAGCTCCTGGTTCTTGGCTCTTGGCTCTCAGCTCTAGATCTCGGCTCTTGGCTCTCGGCACTTGGCTCTCAACTCTTGTTGTGAGCTCACTGAAGGGAAACTTCCTCTCTCAAGGGAAAAATTCTGAAGGGAGGCCCCCTTCTTCGCTTGGCTCTCTGGCCTTTGAAGAATCCTTTGACTCTGTAGCTTCCATCCGTTCCTCTATGTGCAATCATGAGGAATCATTCCTCTATGGCTTTGCATCTGACCCTCTGGCTCTCTGGCTCTGTGGCTTTGCGTCTGGCCCTCTGGCTCTCCGTGCTTCATAACACATTCCTGTTACATAAATACCCACTTATAACGTGGCACAGGTGCGATGGACTATTTCCA
This sequence comes from Pinus tabuliformis, assembly GCA_031772625.1. Lineage (NCBI taxonomy): Eukaryota > Viridiplantae > Streptophyta > Pinopsida > Pinales > Pinaceae > Pinus > Pinus tabuliformis. The sequence goes on from CM062806.1 coordinate 754,466,774, forward strand.
ATGGGAATGATACAGTCGTTTGTTCTTCTGGCTACATTCCGAAAATGGCAGCATAATGGAAACACACAGGAAAACTCACGAAAAAGACATCATGAGCCTTTAGGTGGGACTCAAATAACATTCAATTGCCCCTATAACACTTTCGGGTTCACAAAACATCTCATTCATCGTCCACTAACTGATCAGTGATTGATAATCAAAAACTGATGATTATTTCAGGTGGCCCACTTGCACAGAGATTACCCACCCTAAAAAGCAGTTCTCTCTCTCCTGCGGTGTGCTATGTGTCGGCTGGTGTATGGAATTGGGTGAAGCCCTTCCAATAGCACTTACTTCCTGAAGCCTACCCAAAATACCATTTATTGCCCTCCTTCTGGAACTCAAATATATACAATCGCACCTATAAACTCGTCGGGTCTGTCCTGTCATTGCAAATCGCAATCGCACAAGCGGAAGGTCCAAGTCCATGGACTTAACACAACAATGATGCGATATTCCCCGTTAAATCTCCACCGTCTGATTGAGCTCGTGATCCAATAGTCAGGATGTGATCTCGTCATCTCTCATTGCACTATCGCAAGTTGCTTGTCGCATGTATAAATGACCCTTTTTATTTGTTGCGATCCCGATCGCTGATCGCTAATTTGACTCACCGCCATCGCAAGTCGCTCTGTCTGGGGCTCTGATATCGCATGAAGGCCTACCTCCGATGTGATATGTCAGAGGTCGCAATCAGGGAGTCCTTCCATCTCCACTTATGTCCTCCCTTTAACCTCTTCCGTTGCAATTTCCCTTAAAGAGCCTTTTAGTTCATTTTTATAAGAAATTGCCTCCTTTTCTAAGGATAATGGGCAATCTTATTTTTACAATAACTCCTTCATCCGGAGTTCGCTTTGGTCCATTCAAATTGCCTTAGATTCAGAATGAAGAGAGCTATGCAATGAAACTATTTGCAAGAGCATCCTTTCACTTTCATTTTCCTCTATGAGGAATATTTTTAGACTTAGAGTCTATACTAGATCCATTTGGGATCAATGATACTGTAATAGACCCCAATTTTATTCAATTTATTGAATAAAAAAACATTCCTATACATCCTGATTTAGATCAACATGTTTTGGATGCTTTTGATAAACTAGAGGCTTTAACCTAAACTTTGATAAGGCATATAGACGAAGCCTATCTTCAACAACCAGTTGAATTACCTGACCTAACTGCTGCTACCCATAAAATTTCTACAGAGTCTTCAAAAACTATAAATATAGCTTCATTTACTACCACCTCACCTATAATATCCACCACAGTTCATTCCCCTAAACCATTCATACCTCAACTTCCTCTCCAACCAAACATCTCAAGTTCATCTAGTTTATCTATAGCCATCTCAAGTTCTTCTCCAAGCACCACTACTTTACCCCCCAGTCAAACCAAAGTCTTAGCCATGGCAGACAGATATGCACCTTTGGTCTTACCAGCTCAACTACATGCCATGCCCCAAGACTACCAAAGTAAAATCTTTCTGTTTGATGCTACTGGTCAGTATACTGCCCAATAGCATGTGAATAAAATGACTGATTATTTTGAGTTACATGAGATTGATGAGTCTGATGTGAAAATGAGGTTATTTTCCCAAACACTAGCAGGGGATGTCAAGAAATGGTTTAAAGTTTTACTTTCTAATAATATTGTTGATTTAGCTACTTTCTGTAGATTTTTTATTGATAGATGGGAAAGAAAAAAAAACCCTTTACAAATATTGTCTGAATATGAAAACATTAGAAGAGCTCCTAATGAATCTATTTAGGACTATTGTACTAGGTTCAACAGTATCTATAATGCAATCCATGCAAATATCAAACCTCCCCCAGACTAAGCACTAATCAAATTTCCTAATGGTTTTGACACTGATATGTCTTACCAGTTGAGAGAAAGAAACCCTGTAACATTGGAACAAATGAAAAATAATGTCGTTAGTGTAAAAGCCAATTTATTAGCTAAGAAAGCTAAGATGAGAAATGAGAAAAGAGTTGCCATTAAAGAGGAACCATCCACTTTAGATGGTAAGATAGATAGTTTAGCTAAAAGTGTAGAAAGGATAATGGATAGATTAGAAAATATGGAAAGAAAATCTCAGTGGGAAAATAAACAAGCACCCCCAATTAGAAACCCCAACTTTAGGAAAAATCCTAATACTGGAAAAACAAGATATGTTATACCAGATCAACAAATTAGACCACCTTTCTAGGAAAATTATGCTGAAGGTTCACAAAACCATGAAGAAGAGGAGGACACCCAGTTAAACCTATTAGGGATTAAAAACGAAGATGGTATTTCTCTTACTCAGGAAGAACAAGAATTCTACATGTTACATCATTTACAGTTAGAATCTGGAGAGTCCTTTGACTACAAACAAGGTTATGAATATTCTATCTATGAAGTTCACAAATAGTATAGCCTTAGAAGCAAAAACAATATTAAAGTTCCCACTGAGAAATCAGTCCAAACCCAAACTAAAAAAATAGCAAAATTTCTTGTCACCAAAGTTCTACAAATTCTCCGTAGAGCAACTCAGGAGACTTCCAGCCCAAAAATTGTAGACATAACTTCAGTTGAAACTCAAACTTTGACTGTTACTCAAACTATTCCAAATAAAAGAATTCAAAACAAAACTGCTGGTACACAAACTGAGTTGCCAAATGCTGATTAAGAAGATAAAAGTACACATACCACAATTTCTAAGGAAGATCTCATATAATCAGGCAAAACTCAATTGCCATTCAACTTTAAGACTGAGATAGCCAAATTGAAAATAACAGTTCCCTTGACAGAGCTAGTGAAAAATAAATCATATGAAGCATAAATCACTGAAACACTAAACATAGGTGAAGGCGAAGATGTTGTAAACCTTAATGATGATCAACTTGAGTTATTGTTTGGTCTAGAAGTAAATGGCAAACATCAACAAGGGGGTATCCCTCCATTCTACATTAGCTTAAATGTTCATGATAAAATCTTACATAATGCTATGCTAGACTCAGGGTCATCCCATAACCTAATTCCTAAAGAAATCATGGAAAGATTAAACTTAGATATCTCCAAACCCTACAAGCACCTGTTTTCCTTTGATTCCAGTAAAGTCAAATGTCTCGGCCTGATTAAAGATTTGTGTGTGACTCCAATCTAATGCCCAAAAAAGAGTATTGTTATGGACATAGTAGTTGTTGATATCCCACCCAAATATGGAATGCTATTATCTTGATCATGGGGAGAAAAATTGCAAGGATCTCTACAGTTAGACATGTCATATGCTACCATCTCTATATTTGGTCAACAAAGAAATATTTACAGAGAAACCTTGATGAAATACATGGTAAGTAGTTCAGAAAAACCACCAAATTACCCTATATACTCCATGCATTCTGATATGGACTCATTTATCTTGTATAATTCAGACAATGGCAAAAATGAAATCACAGATGTAGAAGAAAAACACAAAACACCTGATAGTGAAGACATAACACATGAGTCTCTATGGAATTTCGATTTTGATGGTTCTATAAATAGATCAGGAGCAGGTGCAGGAGTTTGGATTCATAACATGGAAAATATTAATTCTGAAGATCATGATGATTCTGATATTTTGAACCTTAAAAATAACTTTTTTCCTAAGGGATTAGTCCCATTATAAGATTTGTTTGATTCAAATGATGTAGCCAGAAAACCAAAAATGGGGCCTTTAATAGAAGACATAGAAGAATGTAACATAGGAACAGAAGAAAAACCCAAGCTTATCAAAATATCCAAAGCATTACCTCCAGATGAAAAGCTGAAATACATAAGTTTGTTTAAAGAGTTTCAAGATGCCTTTTCCTGGAGTGATGAAGACCTTAAATCTTATGATACCAGCATTATTCAACATAAGATACCTGTCAAAGAAGATCAAAAACCCTTCAAACAAAAGCTTAGGAGAATTAATTGAGTTCTTATGCCATTAATTGAAAAAGAACTCAAATGGATGTATGATGCACAAATCATAGCACCTATTAGATATTCAGATTGGGTCTCTAATTTAGTTACCACTAGAAAGAAACAAGAGAAATCAAACTCTGTGTTGATTTTAGAAGCTTGAACAAATTATCACTAAAATATAACTGTCCCCTCCCTAAAATGGACCACATCCTCGAGAGGGTAGTAGTGTCATCCATAATTTCATTGCTTGATGGATTCTCTAGATACAACCAACTCTTAGTTCAACCAGAGGATCAAGCAAAGACTGCATTTACCACTCCTTGGGGTAATTTTATGTATTTAAAGATGCCTTTTGGATTAATGAATGTTGGAGCAACATTCCAAAGAGTAATGGACATAGATTTTGCAAAAGAAATCCATGAATTTCTAGTGGTTTACCAAGATGACATCACAGTGTTTTCCAAATTAGATAATGAACATCTAGATCATTTGAAAAGAGTTTTTATTAAATGTAGAAAAATTGGTATTTCCTTGAATCGCAAAAAGACACTCTTTGGGCTAGAAGAAGGAAAACTCTTGGGACACATAATATCAAAAGATGGAATTAGAATAGATCCATCTAGAATAGAGGCAATCCTAAACATCACTCATCCTAGAAACATCAAAGAATTACAATCATTCTTTGGTAAAGTAAATTTTCTTAGAAGATTCATTTCTAACTTAGCAGAATTAATCAGAGAATTAAATAACATGTTAAAGAAAGATTTAGTACTTAAGTGGACAGTAGAGGCTAAACAGTCTTTTGAGGCAATCAAAGAAGCCCTTACTAAAACACCAGTCCTCATAAGTCCTGATTTCAAAAAAGATTTTATAATTTTTTCTTTTGGTTCAGAACATATTATTGCAACAATCTTGTTGCAAAAGAGTGATCAAGGCTATGAGCAGCCTATTGCATTTTTCAGCAAATCTTTGAGAGATGCTACACTAAAGTAAAAAATATTGGAAAAACAAGCACTTGCTTTAGTGAAAGCTATTAAATATTTTAGAGTGTACATTTTATACTCAAACATCATTGCAGATGTTCCAAATTCAGTAGTATAGGGCATTTTAACACAGAATGGGCCTAAAGGAAAGAGAAACAAATGGATTGCCACCAGTTTGGAATATGACATAAAGATAAAGCCTACAAAACTTATCAAATGACAAGGTTTAGCTAAACTCATGGCTGAATCGAACTATTAGGCCGTAGATATAAATTTGATTAGTGCCCTAGATGTTTAGGAAGAGATGGCGACTCCACAGATCAGTGAAGCTTTCATAGATTCACCTTGGTATACAAATATCATATTTGTTTTACTAAACGTACAAGCTCCTCTTGGTTTATCTAGAACAAAAAGTAGATTTTTGAAAATGAAATCAATGAAATATTGTATCATAGACAATGCTTTATTTTGGAAAGATAATGGTGACATTTTATTGAATTGTTTAAGCTGACAAAGTTATGCAAGAATTTCATGCAAGAGATTGTGGAGGATACCTATACTGGAAAACAACTAATAATAAGATTTTAAGGGTAGGTTTTTACTGGTCCACCCTTTTTGCAGATGTCAAGAAATATGTGACCTCCTGTCACAAGTGCCAAATATTTGAAGGCAAAAAGAAACTTTTACCATTACCTATCAAACCCATCTCCACAGAAATACCTTTTCAACAATGGGGTTTGGACTTCATTGGAGAAATTCACCCATCCTCCTCAACTCAACATAAATGGATTTTGACAGCCACTGAATACTTTACTAAATGGATAGAAGCCATCCCTTCTAGACAAGCCACAGACTCTGTCATCATTTCATTCCTTGAGAACAACATCCTTTCAAGGTTTTGATGCCCATAAAAGCTCATTGCTGATAATGCAGCTACTTTCAAATCCAAGAAAATGGTAGACTCTTGTAACAAATATCACATTACCCTTGGCCATTCTACTACCTATTACCCTCAAGGTAATGGACTTTCAGAATCCTCAAACAAAATCCTTGTTAGTATCATCAAGAAACTGCTAGAAGACAATAAGAAGACTTCAAACAAAAGGTTGGTTAATGCCTTATGGGAAGACAAACTAACTACCAAAACATCCATTGGTACATCTCCTTATCAGCTAGTATATGGAATGGATGCTATTTTTCCATCCTCTTTAGGAGTACTAGTGATGAAAATGATTTAAGAGTTGCAAGTAGAACCAAATGATATCCAAAGGAGGATAAATCATACAATACATTTGCAGCAAATCGGAGAAGAAGTCTATGTCAAATCACAAGTAATCCAGGATAAAATCAAAAAGATTTTTGACAAGAAAACCAAAGCTGATGATTTTTACATAGGTGATAAAGTACTCAAATGGGATTCTAGAAGAGAAGAAAAGGGTAAACATGGTAAATTTGATTTCCTATGGCAAGACCCTTACATCATTTATGGTTACAGAGGGAACAATGCATTTTTCTTGAGACAGTTAGATGGAACAGATCTACCAGGAGGACCAGTCAATGGTAGAATGCTAAAGCATTACTTATCCACATATTAACATTAGATCATTTGTTTACTTTTCTCATTGTATATAACATTGCAAAGTTTTGATTGGATTGGATGGTAATCTTTTGAAGTTGAAGCCCAAAGAGAAGGCCCTGAGCTTTGAAAGGTGTACCATCATATGTATGAATAAAGTAGCTCACAAAGGAGCAATTACAAGGTAACCATAGTCAAAGTTTTAAAGGATACTGATCTTAAAGTTCTTGAAATTTCACCAGGAAATTCCATCCCCATGTGGAGCCATTGTTAGGGTCCTATAATAATAGGAGTCATAATTTTGAATTGGCTATGGTCAGTCTTATAATATTGTACATACTTTTTTTTTGCAAAATGTTTTCCCATATTAAAAATAAAAAATGTGAAGAGGGTAAGTCCTAAAAGAATAATCAAAGGACTAAAAGAAAGAAAAAGATAAAAAAAGTATAAGATATGTACCCAAAAAAAGAGATAAAAATAGATTATGAAAGTGTGCAAATTCAATGCCACTACTTTTTACTTTACTTTGAAAAATAAGATTGTGTGCAGCTTGTCAAAAAATGCCACAATCCATGATGGTCAAAAAGTTTAAACTTGATTCTTTAATGCTTTAAATTTCGTGTTAATAGATAGAGAATAAAGATATAGACAAATTGTTTAATCTTGGTAGATCAGTAGTTAGGTAGAGAATAACATTGAGCTCATCAATTTAATCTTAGCCATTGGAAGTTATAATGTTAGAATTAGATAGTTTGCTTATCAAAGAAAAAGAAATGAAGGGTTAGCAAGCTCAAATGCACTCGATGAATGAAGAGAAAGTGATAGAGTAAGTAAAGTGAGGAATTTCCAAAATGAAAGGACATTCACTAAAGCTTGTTTACTAATTTCCCTTCATTTCACTAGATACCCCACATACTTAGTTTATTAATCTCCCCTCATTATTCCTTCATTACTTGTAAAACCCCCTTTCCCTTCATTTTGACCTTTTATCCCTTTGTTTCACACATTTCCCTAGACATTACCCTTTAAAAATCATTCCCCCTTCCCAAAACCCCTTTCCCTAGTGTGAAACCCATTCCCATCACAAATAATACATTCCCCCCTTATTAATTTCCCCTTTTCCCCTTAAAAACCCACTAAACCCCTTTTATCCTAAGTTATTTCCTAAACTATACCCCTGCATTATGTAATTAAAGTCCCCCACATTATAATTCCCCGACACCCTTTTAACTCACCAAACCTTGGTGTATAGTTAAAACCTCCACCATATAACCCATGGTCCCCACCTTTTATTAACCCGTTGCTTATATTAAAATCCTGAAAAATAATTCAGTTGAATAAACCAAATTATGGCTTCCCAATGCACTCTAGATGTAAGACCCCTGCAAACCTCTCACATTTATTCTAAGAATTTCATAATTCCATTAAACATTTATTCTAGGAGACCAACGAGTGAGAGATGAGAGATGCATATCTCTAAATTTATGAGCAGTTTAGCTCTCCCTGAATTACAAAATTTATTGCAGTATTTTTGTACTAAAGCCTTCCCGCCTTAACCATACTTTTTCTTTTTTGTCATCACAAGAATTCCTAGATGAATTCTTTTCAAGAAACCCAATTGGTTGACAAGCATGTATCATAGAGGAACACATTCCATGCTATTCATATGCTATTTTTATTTTAATTTTTGGAGTCAACTTTCAACCACTATTGTTTTTTTACTCATTCACACAACAATTTCATAAGCATATGCATGGCTACAATGGTAGTTAACAACAAAAGGTCATTCTTGCACACTTTCCCAATGGATTCCCTATGTGGCATGGAAATTGTTATTTGGATACCATTCATGTACTAGTCATCATATAAAAAAAAATCAAATTAATTGACCTCGTAATATGATGACTCTCAACAAATAACAATGTAAACTATAAAATGGGAATTGTACAGAGTACCCCGTTTTTTTGAGGTAGCAAAATCATCCGATTTTGAAAAACATTAATTCAGAATACACTTTTTTTTTGGAGCATATTTTTGACACTTTAAATTTTCTTATGTATCAAGTATGAACATTTTTATTTTAAATGTTAGTGATTTTCATGGTGATTTTGAAAAGTGTTGATGCAACATCAACCCCTTTTTTAAGAGGGCTAATTTTTTACACTTTAAATTTTTTGATATGTTAAGTATGGATATTTTTTTTAAATGTTTGTGATTTGCATGTAGGCTCACACAGGCTATCAAAAGCATCAACCTTTTTTTTTAAGGCATACTTTTCACACTGAAAATTTTCTTATGTGCTAATTATGTACATTTTTTTTATAAATGTTGATTATTTGACCATATTTGAAGTTGTCTTATTCCTCTTCCTATTTTTCGTCATAAGATGTTTGTTATTTTAGGGTTTTATCAACTTGTGTTTTTTCTTTTCTTTACAATGTTTTATTATAATGATTTTTTTTTTGCAATTAATATTTTGAGGTTAGGATTTCATATATATTTATATATTGTTAATTAATACTTCAATACACATAAAATAATTGTCACTACAAAATACCAATTTTAAACACTCGACAAAAAAAAGCATTTTGTATATAGATATAATTTTTAAAAATACATATATTGACACCTTTTCACTAAAAATTACATACTAAATAAAAGTTTTTTTTATGAAAATTTTGAATAAAAAAGTTTGAAAAATAGCAAATTTTATGAAATTTCATAAATTTTATATTAAAAAATGGTGAAATTTTATAATAACAAAAACATAACGAATAAAAAATACAATTAAATTAAGAAAAAAGAGAATAAAAAAGAAAGAAAAAATTAAAATAAAGAAATTAAAAAAAAAAAAATAAAAAACATATAAAATTAAAAATTAAACAAGAGGTCAAGTCCCACAAGCAAAACCGGTTGAGGATGGGCCTCATCAACAAGGTGACCCAAGATCAATCTTCATAGGGGGTGGTTGTGCCCTGTGCTAGGGGGAGGAAAAAACCTAGTCAACTAAGGGCTGGTGTGGCGCAAACTGAGTGCAATCCTTTGGCAAATTTGACGATTTAGATGCCCCTAGGTTGCAGCTCCTCAAGCCATAGACAAGATTGGAGGATCACAAACAACTTGATAAAATTAAAAAAAAAAAAAAAAAACACAAGTTTTCCTGTTCACAAATTTCGGGAATTGGCTTGGAGGCGCAACCGCCCAAGGGGTCACGGACCAGGGCACGTGGAGCCACCAATACCTCAACCCGCCTTGGGCCGCAATCCTTCGAGCTGTTAGGCCTGCTGGTTGATTCCCATAATTGACCTGTAGGGAAATTTGTGTTTTTTTATTATTATTTATTATTTTAAAATTTTAAAATATTTTCTTATAAATTTTTTATTTATTTACTTTTTTTTCTAACCTTTTTTTTTAATTTTTTTTTAATAGTTTAATTTTTTTTATTTTTTTTCAATTTTAATGTTTTAGTTAGTTATTTATAATGTTTGTTTTAATGTTTTTTATTTGGTTTGCTTGTTTTTTTGTTGTTGTTGTGATTATCCAATTATGTATTATTTCCGTGTTTCTTAATTTTTTTGGTGTTAATTAATTATTATTATTATTATTTTTTGATTATGCTTTTTAGAAATATTTTGTTATTTATTGTTTATATTAAAAAAACATTGGTATTTCTTTTTTTTGTTAAAATTTTAATTTTTTATTAGTTATTTTCGTTTTTTTCACACTTTTTATGTTGATTTTTTCTTTTTTCTTTTTCTTTTGTATATATATTTTTATATTTGATTTTTTTTTTTTGCAATTTTTTATGTTTTAATATATATTTTATTTACTTGCTATTATTTTCTTACACTTTTTTTTGTTTGTTTTAGTGTTAGTTTTAGTTTTTTTTCAATATTTTAATTTTTGTTTTGTTTTGTATTTTGTATTTTTATTTATTTTTTAATTTGTTTTATTTTAGTTTTTTGTGGGGTTTGTGTCAATCCTTGACTAGCAACTAGATCCCATTATGTGTCAATTTGATAGTTGATTTTTAAATTTTCGTTATAATGGAGTCCACCCCCACAATGTGTCAATTTCATGGCTGGTTTTTAAGTTTTTATTGCAATGAGTCAAGTTCACCTACACTATGTGTCAATTTGATGGTCGATTTTTAATGTTTTGTCATAATGTGTCAAGTTTTCTTAAGCTAAGATTTTAAAATAACTATATTTTTATAATTTAAAAAGGAAATTACTCTTGATATAATGACTATTTCATTTAGGTGTTCATTTCCAAAGTCTTTTTAGCCATATAATTTTTCCATAATGTCATGATTGAAATATATTGAAAACTTAAGGTTTTCTGTAGTCATGATATTTAGTTTTAATTCCATGGTTGAAAAATTGTCAAAATTTTAAGGTTTTTCTGAGTCATGATATTTTATCTTTAATACCATGGCTAAAAACTGTTGGGATTTTAAGGCTTTTTAGGGACGTGATATTTTATCTTTAATGCTATGCTTGAAAATCATTGGAATTTTAAATATTTTCGTTGCAATGATATTTTATCTTTAATGTTGTTGTTAAAAAATGTTGAAAATTTACTCCCCAAAAAAATACGTTATTCCAGCATCAACACTTTTCGTTTTTAGGTTTTTTTTTGCACAAAAAATGGCTTTTATTGGATTTTATTTCCATTTTTAAAAATTGTTGAAAATTTACGCTGAAAAAAAAGTGTTGATGCAACATCAACACTTTTTATTTTCAGGATTTTTTTTCATGTTTTTTGGGGTTTTATTGGCTGGAGTTCTCGTTTTGAGTTTACAATTTCTGTTTGATAGCTTACATTTTAAAATGACTTTTCAAATGAAATGGCATCATTATACCTTCATCTCATTATTTACATATTCATTATTGTACACACACACACACACATATATATATGCACAATTTTAGTTAAGGGAAATTCCTTTTTATGTTATTTTCATAGTTGTCATATCATTGTCTATTTTGTTCAAGTGGATCTAGCTAGGCCCTCTTCGCTGATCCATTATCTTCTTCCCTCTACTACAATTTATCACATGCATGAGATTTAATCATGGCCTTTAACTTCTAGTTGGGTTTTATTCAAATCTTCTTGATGAGCTTATTTCCTTCCCTTTTTGACACCCAACAAACCAAAAACAAGACCAAACAAAGAAGAAAAGAAAAAATGAAAATAGAAAAAGACCACAACAACAACACATGGAAACAAGACAAAGCATGACCATGCTCAAAATAAACAAGATAGAAACCTGTAGCCATCGATAAAAAATAAAGATCTGCCAAATACCTTGATTCACAATGCAACAAACATTCTATATTTACTTTAACATGAACACATAGTACATGCACAAAATTATAATCAGATTCTTCCTCGAGGTCTACAACAACTTCGAGATAAAAAATCAACTTTCTAAATAGTTCAAATAGAATTTACAATATTTTTGAAATCTTGTGGGGATGTTACTCCAACTCTATGTATATTACTGGCAGCAATTTCAGGTGTCTGGAATTTAAATGAGCTATTCTTCTTTATTTTTTTAAGGGAATTCATGGGTGAGGTGTTCTTCTCTACATCTCCAACATATCAATTTCCTTCTTTTCTCTATAACCTTTCATGGTTTCTCTCTAGTTTTGTTAGTGAGATACCCTTCCATATCCCTAGATGTTGATCCATGTTGCAATAGTAATTGCATGTAGGACATGTGTTGTAGCAACATCATCTTAAGCTTCACCCATTCTTCTTGTTTTCTAATGAGCCTTTTTTTCTCTAATTTGCAGCTCTTCAACTTAAATTTCAAGCTTCTGAGGGTATATATTCTATTAGGGAAACTTTCTTCTCCCTCCTCATGATGGACTTGGTCCATGTTGCATTATACCAAGTTGTTTTTCATTCCTCTATTCCCTGCTGCAAGTTGTATATTCTTATGTGTTGTCTCTCTCTCTCACGCACACACACACAATTGTTAGTTATATCAAGCATAAACATATTAAGTGTTTACCTTGTCATGCCAGCACTAAGCATGTTGATATTATGTTTTGCACACACCTAACACCCATGTTAGTTACATAAAAATAAAAAGACTTGTAAACATTCTATATTTGTGACATTTGCAAGTTCAAATTCAACATACATATAAATAAATTATCATAATAAATTTTAGTTTTTTAAGTCCCATCTAGTCTGAGTATTACACCTGGCATAAGTACATCAATTCATTACCTTGAATCTTGTTTGCATTATGCATGCTAAATTTTTTCACTAAATCAAATTTCAAGATAGTCAAAAATAAAATAACAGACATGTAAGCGTACTTGTAAGAGAAGTGCTCATATCAACTATAAATCCAAAGAATTTTTGCACATTCAATGGCTAAAATGTCATTTTAGACTTTGTCTATGGGTTTCTTTAGGTCCAATGTTGGATTTCCACTTTCATCACTATGTATCAAGACTTTGAACTTTATTCGTCAAGGTCCATTTAGTCTAAGTGTTGAACCTAGGCTCTTATACCACTTTGTAACACTCCCTCCAAACCCCTTTTATTATCTTAGGTTGTGGAAGGTGTTACTTAATAACTTAACCCAACCTACAAATTCTATCATCAAGATGGGGTTACGAAAAATGCTCCTATTTCAAAGTATGTGAAATCAATTTTTGATGTCACCATTGTACGCATATCGGTGAGAGATTTATAGTGATATAAATTTCTCCTCAATCCGAGTTATGGATCAAAATTTATGCATGTCAGAACTTTTGGCTTATTAAAGAATGTCAAGTCATCACTAGGGCACCAAATGCCACCCACGTGTCCTCTACCTAGTCCAAGTTCCATTGCTATGTCAAACCTACGAGGTTCACTAGCATTGGGCTATGGTAGTTCTAGCTTTACCCACATAAAAAATGAGTTTAGTGTGTCATATGACCAATGTCTGAGGACTTTAGGTTAGACAGAGCCCCACAGGTCCACATCATATCAGACCAAGGTCTCTAGGATTCACTCTCCACATATCTACAATGTTAACCCAATGGCCACAAGTGTAGAAGCCTAGTGGACCCACCCTAACACACCTCTCTTCAAATTAAGATTACCTACCTCCTCTCTACTCTCATCATTGAATGGATTTGAAGTCCAAAGTCCGAGAGCCTGGTGGGTTCCACCCCCGAGCCATGTCATGTCAGAATGCAACTTGTTGGCCATGATCCCTTGCATATGAATTTCCAAGAGCCCAAAGGTCCAAAAGCCTGATGTTTAGCGGGGCCTATTTGGTACACATCATATCATCTTAGCTTTGCTTGAATATTCTACCCAACATCCTTTGGGGCTTGGTGACCTAGTTGTTCGATAACATGGCTCCACTAGTTTGGGTTCCATTAATGGATTGACCTTCTTTTGTGCAGTGGTTTCATCTGATCTCTATTAGAGACTAGTGACCCAGTGTTTTGGTCGCAATATTTCATTGGCTAGGGTTTTTACCCAAGCCCACCAAACCTCCATCATTCAATTTTTTAAATATTTTCTATGGTGAGATGGTCCTTTGGGCGTGTGATAGACTTGAACTAGCTATTAGCCTCCCCTCATACCATTTTGTATTATTTAACACATTTGCTCTTATTAGACTAGCATTCGAGCACCAGTCAACTAGGACCAAATTTTGTGGTATGTAAGTATGTATTAACCCTTCTATCCATATACCTAATAACTAATATTATGAATTCCAGAATCTAGGGTTGGATGTGTTAGTAAAAATAAGCGCAGTGACTACCTATGTCTAAATCCCTAGTTATTTACAGTTCAAAGCAACTATGTCTGAGCACTCAAATTGTTGTGAATGCAGAATGAAGAGAGGGGCGATTCTATAATTCCCATGTCCTAGGAGTTATGGCCTAAGCATATAAACATTGACCCTCAAAAATAGTATACCAAAATCGATAACAAGTAGTGGTCCAAATCACACCAGGTTCAAAACTGAGATAGAGGTGAGGTTCAAAAGGCCAAACTCATGCCAGTGATGATATTGTGTAGAGAAGTAGATATAGTAATTTCAACTTTGTTTTCCTATTGCAGGTTGATAAAACTTTCTTACTAAGAGGTGAACCAGTAGTCATCTCAATATATTTGCATCACTACTCAAATAAAGCTACAATTTAACTTTTAAACCATACAAAATATACGACTATTAAAACCATCAAATTTTCAGTTACATCAACAATATGAGCATATGTATAAGCACCTAAATGTCATAATATTCATGAAATATATATTTTTTAGCACAAGGTATTCATTCAGTTCATAATATACAATATATCCTATATGATGATGGAAATGAACTACCTAATTCCAGTATTCAATATAATTGAATAATTATAAGATAATAGGTTAATCTTGAGTGAAATTTAAGAAGTTAACCATAAACATGCCAGACATCTTGTAAATCATGAATATGGTAGTAAACCACACAATTCAAGCATTGATATAAAAAATAAACCTATAAGGAAACTTTGTCAATCCTAAGTATATTAGTAAATTTCAGACAATCAACTACGATCATTTAAGATGTCCTACCACTATGCATATGATAATGAACTACATCATCCATGCATACAATCTATGATCATAAGCACATGAGAAAAATGGTTAGTTATTAACAAGATAGTGAATTACAGACATTCACTCAAGAACCTATAGGATTATGCATTAATCATCAACACCACATGAAAGGTCATAATTTTTAATTTAACATGCATAAACAAATAGACTTATCTGAGTGTATTTAACAGGAAACTGAAGGAGGGATTTCAACCCTTCCCCCAAGCATAGGCCAAATACACTGTGATATCTATTGCAACTAACCACCCTCGAGTCGAACCCAGAGTCTAAGAGGATGATTTCATAGGTGATAATTTCACACTAATGGAGAGGTCAATTAGTTAAGAGATGGGAGTCTACTATTCTGGTGGTTCATCAACTAAACAACAAGCACTTAATGGTCCATTCATTCACTAAACTTCACACAAGACTCATAGGATTAGATAAGGGACCAATGGTTCTAAACACAACCATGAGGGTCATAACCCAAAATCACGAAGTACAACCCCAACTTCAACTCTAGTGCTACTACGATGCCTAATAAATCTTCCTTGACTGTAGTCTGTTCATCCTAGAGAATAAGGTTATTCAAATGAAGGAAATTGGTTGATTAAACCAATATGAGCAAGTGATGGTGTGAGATTTATATTCAACAGATAGTGTAATAGGGGTCTTTACAAGATGGTGAATGCATAATTACTAATGTGATAGAGAGTTGCAATATCTGGTGCATGCAAGAAAGTGAGAGATTGTGCGAGACACGAGGAAATAGATAGAGCTTTGTTGATTGAACCAAGGTGAGTGGGAGATGGTGAAAGCACTATTTTTTCTCTATTGTGAGGGTGTGCATATATGTGTCGTCTTATACATCCCTTGGCATAGTTGAGAAGGAATCACCCTATGCTCTAGGTGTCTTCACCTCCAAGTCTTGTTTGTTCAATCCTTGAGAGGGGAACAATGGGGATAACACTACTAAATTTGATCAATCTTTTTATGACATAATCATCAGCAAGGTCTGCCAACTCCACATCAACCCAATAACATTTCATTAAGATTTACTCAAAACAATGGCTTTTTCCCAATAGAAAAATGTCCCCACATTTAATTCAATGGATATGGGTATGAATTTTAAGAAAAACCAACAAAATTATCTCAGATTAATGATGCGTAAGGATTTCCAACCTTTACTTGTGTTAATTTATTATTTTTAATTAATAACTATCAAATATTAATTTATATTTTCTACTAGTCATGGTTCTCTCCATGCCGGTGTGGTAGTCACAATTATTTTTACAAGAGAAAGGGTAGAATAGGGGAATGTTAGACATATCTTGTGTTACTTTGTCAGTTTATGATATCAATGTTTTATGATGTTTGAATGGATTAAAATAAGTAAAAATTATCATTATACTAATTCACCCACCTCTTAGTATAACAGTGAATCCAACAACTACATTTTCTTCAATTTGGTCATTTATTATTTTGTAGTTATCTTGTGAGATCTAGTAGTCATTAAGCCTTTTATTTATATACAGACATTCTTCTACAAGATCATATTTTTTTAAATTCTAACTTGATAGTTGGCTTCAAAATAATAAAATCAACTAGGATTGATGATAGGTTCGTTAAATTTAGGTTTGTTTTACACTCCTTTTGATTAGTTTACCTAACCTAGCTTTGGTTAATTTAATTTTGTTTAACTTAATTTTTTTAGGTTTTGTATTTCTCAGACCTAATTTTTTTACCAAGCTAATTTTTGTTTTTTTTTTTGTTTTATGGTTTTTAGTAAGCCTAATGATTTCTTCTAAAGCTAATATATTTTTCTATAGGAGTCCATCTTCAACGAATTTTTTTGATAGGATCAATTTTTAGACATCCACATGTTGGACCTCTCCTCTCAACTATTCATATATTGTAAAGCCCTGTATGAAATCTATATGAGTGTGTATGGATGGGTCTTCTTCCTTAGTCCATGCATTTGTTTCAATTTTTTTTCCATTGTTGCAATATTTTTAGGTCAAATTACCCTTTTTTTGTATGTTGAGTTGTGTTTCAGGCATTGTCTTTTTCTTATATAGCGGAGTTTGCAATGTACATACTAGTTTTTGCTCTATTTTTTGTTTGTGGGGCAACTACACCACATATTATTGTATTTTATATTACTTTTGGATCAATTTTAGATTGTAGAGTTCCAACCAAATACCCACCCTCTTGCTAGCTTTGATACAAGCCATTTCCTCCTAGTGCAAGCCATGTATAAAATTGGATACTAAACCCTAGCATGCAGTTTTGGAAGTGTATCTACTCCAAATAAAACAATGTTTTATCTCTAACATCTAACATAATTGTGACTATGGTTGGTGCTATACTATTGGTTTGATGGTGCTTACATCCCTTAGACAAGTGCTTCTTAGATACTGTAACCAACCCTCCCATATCTACCCAGTTTCACAGGCCTGCTAGGGTAAACATGAGAGGAGGAGCTACTATGACATGACCCAACCTCCTAGGTTACATTAAGGAAGTGGGGTCAACCAAATAAGACAAAATGACAACTTGAAACATCCTAGAGGTGATACAGGTCACTCAAAGGCTGAGTAACCACCCTAGGTGGAAAAATCCTAAGCTAGACCAACTTTTCCTTGCCCTAGGCCCTCAACCACTCCCACAACAAGGCATCCATATGGTTGGGAGCCTCCAACTGCATGCATAATCCTGCATCTGAGTGGTTGCAACCCAAAATGTTCAATTCAGAGCATGCGGTCCTGAATTCTGAGCTTAGTTTCTAGGTCAACCTCCAAACCACTCATAACTCAATGAGACTTTACAGAATCAATAATGACATCAGGATAAATCTATTCATACAAAATGTGATCAAGGACTTGACCTAACTAGGCCTAACAATAAAAATCATTTTGTCAAAAATATAATGAACATGTAATCTACATGTCATGAATGCATATTTAAACATATGGTTCTAATACTTATCTGAGAATCATCAAGAAGGTTTAATGACCTCTCATAGTAGCTATAATAACATCTATTAGCTCATGTATTCATTAACCATTCATCAACCAACCAAAACATATCAAGAGCCATAGCCAATATACATATTATAGCCAACATATAACCAACAAATGAAAATCATATACACCATGATAGAACAAAAATCAAAGCTACATAATAACAAGTATAATTACTCATGAAAATACAAGAGGAAAGAGCTCTTATTAACATATTCAAAATCCAACCAAGTCAGGGACTTCGACGTACCACCAGACCATAAATTGCACTGAACCAAATCTCTCTTTTAGCCAATTACCCCTATGCCATATTCCAAGCATGAATGTGGGATCTCATGCAATAATCCAAACAAAACTAAACTAGGGCTTCCAGAGGCTAAACCACCTCAACCCTCAACCAATGATTACAGCTCATAGTCAGAATCACTAACACCAACCAGATCGGTCTCTACCCAAGTTTTCTAGGGCTCCAAAGAATTTTTCCCAACTATGGCTCCAGGAACTAATAAATCAATCCACAACCTTACAATAATCCAAAGCGTTTGTCCAACCAAGGCTCCAAGACTAGTAACTTAACCCAACAAATCCTAGGGCTCCAGAGCATTTGTTCCAACCCACGGCTCAAGGAACTAGTAACTCAACCCATATCCATAAGGAACCTAAGCACTAATCTGAAACAACAAGTGGAAAAACCCACAACACCACGACTATCCAGGAAATGGAAAGGATAGGAAAAACCACTGTCAATCTAGGAAATCCTCCATGCCAATGACAAATAATAACCAAATAACCACATACATATACCATGCATACCAAAGATAGCAAGGAAATCATACATGCAACTTCATACTTGCAATGCAATCCCATTTTAGTTGTTGATCCCGCAATTCCCTTGCACTTTACTACTTTCTCTTTTCATTCTTTCTCCAAATGCAAAGTATGCCACAATGCTCCAAGAATTCTCTATGTGCAAGAGTATGAGAGAATGAGAGAATAGAAGAGAGATCAAAGCTAAAAGTAGAAAAAGGTTGTGAACTGATCCTCATAGGCCTTTTTATCATTGAGGCCTCTATTTTCTTCATTCTGCTCTATTTTTCCTTCAATTTTACTCTCATGCAATTTTGTGACCTTTCACCTTCCTTTTCTCCTATTTTCCATTATATTCATAAATAAATGACAATAAATTCCACTTTAGCTTTGCCAATGCCTTTGCCAATTTCCATAGCCATTTATTAATCATCAGTGATCCCCATCACTATTTGTTTCAGAACATTCAACATGGAATACGTGTTCCATGACTTTGGCCTTATTTTTCCTTTATTAACTTTATTACATGGATTTTTAACTAGGGTTATTACATAACCCTCCCCCTTGTGGGAACACCATCCTCGATGTTCAATCACACTTATAAACCAACAAAATACACATTTCCCATGGAGCTTTATAACAAAACTCAATGCAACATTTACATCATATCATACTACTAAGACATAACCAACATATCATGAACACCATACTGCTTAGTGGAGATTTATAACACAACTCGATGTGGTATTTACAAAGTATACATGCATATATAGACATAAACAAAGAACAACATCAAAACATATATCAAAATACATCCACTCAACCAACAAATAGAGAAGCATACATAGCTTACATTTGATTAGCCATCGCCCATGTAGCTTTGACATTGGGCCCAAAGTTCTTCTACTGCACTTTAACTTGCTTGATTGCTTGATTCTAGAGCATGAGCATCTTTGATTGAAAAATGCACTGAGGTTACGAATGGAATTCTCCTTCTAGTTCCACCTGTAATATAGATTAGTCAATTACATGATCAATATATTTCACATACTTCTTAAGGAATGACACATGGTAAGCACACAAACTTTCATTGTTGGAGGTAGTGCAAGTCAGTAGGCTACTGGTCCAATCCTTTCAAGAATCTTGAAAGGCCCGCAATACCGAGGTGCCAACTTGGCACATGACCCAATCATCAAGGAGCTCTTATTGGGACTGATGCATAATACACCTATTCCCCAACCTGACAATCATTAAACACTCTATTCTGATCTGCATAGCTCTTCTGCC
The DNA here is from genome assembly GCA_031772625.1 of Pinus tabuliformis. Classification (NCBI taxonomy): domain Eukaryota; kingdom Viridiplantae; phylum Streptophyta; class Pinopsida; order Pinales; family Pinaceae; genus Pinus; species Pinus tabuliformis. The sequence continues at coordinate 754,487,029 of CM062806.1, forward strand.
TGTCCTGTACTACCTTTAGATTCTTCTTGATTACTTGCATTTCCTATTCCTTCTTTGCCAACATGTTCGGTCCAATCAACACCATGTTTAATGTGTCACTCCAACTAATAGGAGTATTACAACTCCACCCATAAAGTGGCTCAAATGAACTCATATTCAAGGATTCATGATACCCATTGTTCTACACAAACACCATTAGTGGAATATGCTCTTCCCACTTTCATTGCTGATGCATAACATACATTCCCTCAACATGTCCTCCAAAATCTTGTTGACCCTCTTTCTCTGTCCATTTGTCTGTGAATGATAAGCTCTATTTAAGGCCAACTTTGTCCCCAAACCTACAAATAACTCCTTAAAAAACCTGGAAGTGAACTTGGCATCTCTATCTAACACAATCTTCCCAGGACTACCATGTAACCTCACTATCTCTTTGATGAATACGTGTGCTACCCCACTAGCTGAATTCGTGATAGAATCATGTTGTTTAGATGTCCTTGGAAAATCTGTAATGAAGTCCATAAAAATGACCTCCCATTTCCACTCTAGAATTGAAATCGACTGTAATAAACCACTTGGATGCTTACACTCTACTTTTACCTGTTGAGAATCAAAACATCTAGCAACAAACTCAACCACCTATTTCTTTAGATTTGGCCAATGGTAAAATTTCTTCTCAACTGTCAAAATCTTTTGATATCCTAGGTGACCTGAATACAACTTAGCATGAAATTCCCTCAAGATAATCTTCTTGAGCTCATTGTTGTTCGACACATATATCATGTCCCTAAATTTGACCAAAACATCTATTGTGAGATGATAGTCCACAACTTGTTCACCTGTACCCTACCATTGTAACCTATTCCTAAGTTGTTGGTACTTGTCATGTTGTTGTCCTCCCTATAAGATATGATCTTGTAAATATTTCCCATATGAACTCATAGTTACTATTGTTGGGTTGTGTTATATTCTTTCCACGACTAGCTACCCTAGTTAACTGGAGGGTTAGGGGGGAGGGTGGTGCCCCCCCTTCGTTGCACCGATTTTTCAGTGGGAGGGGCACAGGGGGTTTGAGGGGGGATGTTAGCCCCCCTCTACGGAGTTTGGGGCAAGGGAAATCTTTTTTGGACCCTATATTAGGTGGGCGGACCTATCTATGGTTTTGTGCATGGTTTTCGCACATGGTTTTGGGCGCGATGGTTTTTGGTCCATGGTATTGGATGCTTCGGCATGTATATATATGTATTGTAACATTGAAAGGAACATAATGGAAAAATCAAGCTGGTAGTCCCGGTTTTGGGATCTAGGGGAAAATATCTGTGTATATGTGTTTTATGTGTCATGCTCTCCCATTATTTATTTTCTGTGTTTTAGAATTTGTATGTAGGTAATTCTGTGCGGGGTTAAAACCTACATTTGGTATCAGAGTTGTTTTGGCTTCAAGGGGACGCCTTTGTTGCTGAGGGGTTTCGCTCGGGCCTGTGTTAGACCCTGTACAGTGGGAGATCTATGGGATGGATTCTGGTGGTGAAAGAATATGGTGAGCAGTGGAAAGATAGAGATCGAGAAATTTAATGGTCAAATTTTTGAGTTGTGGAAACTCATGATGGAGGATCTCTTGGTAGATAAAGATTAGTGGATCACAATAGATCCGGGTACTAAACGAATAGGAGTGTCCGATGAAGAATGGAAGAAATTGGATCAGAAGGAAAAGAGTACAATATGATTGTATGTCTCAAATTCAGTATTTCTGAATGTATCAGGGGAAGCTACGGCTAAGGCTTTATGGGACAAGTTAGGGACTTTGTACCAATCTAAGTCTCTGGTGAATAAACTGTTCCTATGGAAAAAGTTGTATAACCTAAGGATGAAAGATGGAGACTCGGTGACAGAGCATCTGAACGCATTTAATACTATGGTAAGTTAGTTATTATATGTTGATATTAAAATTTTAGATGAAGATAAGTGCATCTGTTTGTTGTGTTCTCTACCAGATTCGTGGGATAGTTTGGTTATTGCAATAGGTAGCAATGCAACTGCCTTGTAGTTTGATGAGATAGTCTCAACCTTACCGACGGAGGAGATGAGATGGAAAAATATGGAGAGCCAGAATGGTGATGCCTTGTCTGTACGAGGACAGTCCCGAAACAGAAACAAAAATAAGTCATCGAGTTAGAGATCTAAATCTCCAGGAAAACCTGTAATGGTGTGCTGGAAATGCAGAAAGGAAGGACACTACAAAAGTGATTGTAAATCTAAAGCTCTTGACAAAGGAAAGGGATCTAATGATGATCCTTCTGGAGAGGCGAAAACCACCTTAGATGAAGGTGGGGATGTGTACTTGGCTTCTTCAAGTACACATGTAGATCATGAGGCATGGTTGATTGACTCAGGTGCATCCTTTCACTTCATTCCCCATAGAGAGTGGTTTTGCGAGTATGAGAACTATGATGGTGGTGATGTCTTCTTGGGGGATGACAGGAAGGCTAAAATCATTGGTCGCGGAAAATTTAAGTTGAATTTGCAAGGTGGAAGGATTAGAACACTTCCGGGTGTTCTGCATATTCCTACATTGTCTAAAAATCTGATTTTTGTAAGCAAGCTGGATGATGTAGGTGTTGTTGGCATTATGACACAGGTTCAACGCTATGACACAGGTGTCGTCCTTGGTGGAAACTCACTCAAATGATAGATCACAGGTCAGGCTCTCAAAATGAAAGAAAAAGAGATATACGCAGGTTCCTCTTAACCAAGTTGTGTATACACGCAGGTTTGATGATCAAAAGGTGCGTATACGTATGCACGCACTTTCATGCAAGGAAAAGCACGTACATGTGGGAAAACTTATTTTTGGTCCATGATATTTAGTCCTTGGTATTTGAACCTATGGTTTTGGACCATGGTATCTCGTTCGACGTGTTGAACCCAGGTATTGGGTCCACAGTATTGGTTCTAAGTGGTTTTGGACTGTGGTATTGAGTAAGGCCTAAGACTATAAAAGGGGAAGGAAATCATTAGGTAAAGTGATTTAGTCAAGTATTGAATATCTTATGAAGAGCAAGATCTATAATTGGGGTTATGGTGCATAGCTGGATCTGAACCAAGGAGGAACCCGAGCGCTAGAAGGAGGATAAGTTCTATTGTTGGGTTAAGATCTTAAGGCTTGAATAGTAGTATCTTTGTGTTGATCTGTTATATTTGGCGTATGAATTGATCTATAAATCTGATAATATGGGTATAACTGATGTCTGAATAAGTGAAAAGGGTAAATTATCTTTTATAGATCTGTACGCAGGTTCGGCACAACAAAGGCAAGTATACATGCTGGTTTAGTAAGTCAAAACTGCGTATACGCTAGTTTTCCTCAATACAGAAGCGTATGCACGCAGGTTTCACATATTGAAGTAGTGTACGACTCACAAAATATGTTTTAGCTACTTCTATTTATTGCTGCAATGATATGGGTTCAGAATTGGTGTATGGTTACTGTTACTATTTTTTGGTTATAGCATTTAGAGAAGTGATTGTTTGAATCTGTTTTGGTTGGTGAAAAGGAGATTGGTTGATGCAGATATATTTGATGCTTGATTGATGTTATTCATGGATCCAGTTTGAAAATTTATGAAACGTGGTCCCTGGAAGAAAGAGAAGGTTGTATCCTTCTGTAGGTCAACACCTACGTACTAGTACATTACCTAGTACAAGAGCTAAGGGGGTTGTATCTCCCTTCCAGGAGAAGCTGAAGAATGAGAGAAGGTTGTAGCCTTTTGCAGGTAGAAGCCTGTGTACTGGTATAAGGCTGCACTAGTACAGAAATATTGTAAAAATAAGTTTTTTATTAAAAGAAGATAGAGACGAATTGGAGCAGGTGGTTTTCACCCACATTGGGTTTCCACCTTATATCTTGTGTCCATGTGTGTGATGATCTGTTATGTTTACTGTTCTTATGGTTAATGAAGTTCTGATGCATTGATTAAAGATCAACATTTAATGAATCATAAGTTTACTGATATACGCTGGTTTCCTTAGACACAGTAGCGTATATATGCAGTTTCCCATAACTGAAGTAGCGTATACAAATCTGATTATGAAATGAAAAACACTTGATTTAATAATATTTATTCACCCCCCCTCAGTATTATTTCCAACAATTGGTATCAGAGTAGGTCCTTCAGAAGAAGCTTGATCGCTTGAAGGAAGATCTATCATCATGAGCAACTACAAAAAGGAGGCATCTATCAGGCCACTAATCTTTGATGGGAGCAACTTCGTCTATTGGAAGGTAAGAATCACATCCTATCTTCAATTTCTTGGTACAGAAGTTTGGGATATTGTGGAAACTGGATACACATTTCCATCAGCAACTCCTACAGATACGGCTGGTAAGAAACAATATGAAACAAATGCAAAGGCTGTCAAAACTCTATTAGGGAGTGTATCTCAATTAGAATTCATAAAGTTTATGCAACTCAAAACCACAAAAGAAATATGGGACAAGATCATTCTGAGCTATGAAGGAGACGATCAGGTAAAACATGCAAAACTTCAAACTCTTAGAATTCAATATGAAAATCTCAGAATGCACAATGATTAAAGTGTGGCTAATTATTTCTTACGTATAGATGAGATTGTTAATCGTATGAAAAACTTGGGTGAAGAAATAAAATAAGTTACCTTGGTTGAAAAGGTTCTAAGATCTTTGTCTTCTAATTTTGAATCAAAAGTTTATGCCATAGAAGAAAAGGAGAATCTACAGAGCATTACCATGTCACAGCTGCACGAAATCCTAACTGCTTTCGAAATGAGAAAAGGGGGACCATCAGACAGGAGAGATGCTGCATTCAAAGCTTCAGGAAAAGGAGATTACAATGAGTCAGGACATATGTTAGAAGGAGAGGAAGAATCAAACTTTGTCAAGAACCTTCAATGGGGTTCTGGAAGATTCAGAGGTAAGCTACCATCAAAATGCTTTTCTTGTGGAGGCGTTGGTCATTATGTAGCCAAGTGTCCTCATAAAGATAAGCTTGACAAAGGTAAGGAAGCAGTTAGATGGAACAAAAAACATAATGTAAGTAAGAAGAGCTATTATACTCATGAAGACAGTGATGGATTTTCAATTAGTGATGAAGATGAACAATGTAATGATTATATACTTTTGATGGCTTATGAAGATGATGATTTCTTGGATGCTATAGATGAAGATGATCTCTATGAAGAAATTTCTAAGCTTAAAATGTGTTTATAAGAAAAGAGTATGATCATAGATACGCTGACATTCCAACTTGCTGAAAAGGAAAAACACAATGAAAAGTTAGAATGTGAAATTGTGGGACTTAGAAAAGATATTGAGAAAACAAAATCTCTTAATCTTAGATTTTCTAAAGGATCTGACACTTTGGATGAGATTATCAAAGTGTGGCGTTCTCCTCTGATCAAGACAGGTCTTGGATATTTTGAAGAAGTATCTCAAGCACAAAAGCCATCCACCTCCAAAAGTTATCTTGATGCAGCAAGGAGAAGTGAACAGGTTGACAAGCAAAAGCAAAGGCATAAAGCAGATCACCAGGTAAATCAGGGTTAATTTACTTAAAGGATGAACATAGATCACCAAGTAAATAGAGGGCAATCTACTTCAAGGATGAATAGAAGCTATAACCAACCGCAGGAAAATCATTCTCAATTTGCCTCAAGAATGAATGTCTATGGAACCTACAATCACCTGGACGGTAGGTTTGATAATCGCGGGAATTTCTTCAATGGCCAATGTTTCTCTTGTCATAACTTTGGACACAAAGCAACTCAATGTGTTGCCTACAAGACCATCATGACTAGAGAAGCACGAAATCAAAGGAATATGAATGGGATCATGAAAAGGACCTACAATAACTTTTCTTCTCTTGAAAATGAAATAGAATGTTCTATTTGTAACAACTTTGGTCATGAAGATTCTGAATGTAGGAGTAGGTTTCGGAAAACAACTCAGAAGGAGAAAGCTTCATTAAGTCCCAAAACATGGAGAAAGAAAGAACCGCAACCAGAAAGATGTGGTATAACCTTATACATGGAAGGACGTGAAAGTTAGTGGTACATCGACAGTGGATGCTCAAAACATATGACAGGTGATAAAGGAAAACTTCAGTCATATAGTGCCTTAGAAAAGGAAAGGAAGGTCTAATTTGGAAATGACACCCCTGCACTCATAAAAGGAAAAGGTTCTATTCTGTTGAAAGAAAAGGTTAAAGCTGGAAATGTTATGTATGTTGATGGGTTAAAGCATAATCTATTTAGTGTCAGTCAAATGTGTGATCAAGGAAATGAGGTAATATTTTGATCAAATGGATGTATTGTTCATGAGCTTGATACAGGAGAAACAATGATCAAAGGCATAAGAACTCCAAATAATTTATGCATACTCAAGGGAGGACAACAACAAATGCGATCTAAGCAAGAATGATGAACACTGGCTATGGCAGAGAAGATTGGGGCATCTAAGTTTCTCTCAGATAAGGAAAGCATGCAAATATCAGGCGGTTCGTGATCTCTCTGACATCAGAATTCCAGACAATATAATATGCAAATCATGTCAGTTTGGCAAGCAAACCAGAACTAATTTCCCTGAGAAGGAAGGATCAGCTAGTAAGCCACTTGAACTTTTCCATACTGATGTATGTGGTCCATCCAGGAAAAGGTCACCTCGAGGAGAAGAATACTTTATATTATTCATTGACGACTTTGCCAGGATGTGTTGGATAGGACTCCTAAAGCATAAATATGGAGCTTTCGAAAAGTTCAAAGCATTCAAAGCCTTGGTTGAAAATGAATCAGATTGCAGAATCAAATGCCTCAGGTCAAATCGAGGAGGGGAATTTACCTTGGATGAATTCTTCAATTTTTGTGAAGAACATGGAATAAGAAGGGAATTCTCTACTGCAAGGACTCCTCAGCAAAATGGAGTAGTGGAAAGGATGAACAGAACAATTCAACAAATGGCTCATGCTATGCTTGATGAGTCTGGAACTCCTGCAACCTTCTAGGGTGAAGCTGCATTTTCTGCCATTACTATTCTGAACAAAACAAACATCCGGGTAAACAACACTCAGACTCCTCATGAACTTTGGTATGGTAAGACTCCTACGGTAAAATACTTCAAAATTTTTGGAAGAAAATGTTACATCAAAAGGAGTGATGAAAACCTTGGCAAGTTTGAACCTAGAGCAGATGAAGGCATTCTCCTTGGTTACTCTCCTCACAACAAAGGATATAAGTGTTACAATAAAAGACTTGGAAAAATTGTTGAAAGTATTGATGTAGTGGTTGATGAAGAAGGAAATATTCCTAGGCAGGTAAAATCCGAAGATTTCGAAGATGATGAGGACTATCCTTCAACATCAAATCAGACTTATGATGAAGAAGAAACATATGAGGAACTAGAAGAATAGATAAGGGTAGAAGAAAAGACTCCATCCAGGTATGTCTAGAAGAATCATACAGAGACTCAAATTTTAGGACAGAAAGAGGCAGGTGTACAAACAAGAAGAACTATTTCAGAAGCTTCAAGTTATCTAGCATTGCTTTCCTCCACTGAACCATGAAATGTAAGTGAAGCATGCAAAGATGAATGTTGGGTCAAGGCCATGAATGAAGAACTTGATCAGATTGAAAAGAATAACACTTGGGAGTTGGTTTCAAGAGCAAATGATAAGAATGTCATAGGGACCATATGGATATTCAAAAACAAGCTGAATGAAAATGGAGATGTTATTAGAAACAAGGCTAGACTTGTTTGTAAAGGGTATGCTCAACAAGAAGGTATAGACTTTGAAGAAACTTTTGCACCGGTTGCTAGACTTGAAGCCATAAGAATGTTCCTTGCTCTTTCTAGCTATCAGAAGTTCAAAGTATTTCAAATGGATGTGAAATCTGCCTTTTTAAATGGAGACTTAGAAGAAGAAGTGTATATTGAGCAACGAGATGGATTCATCCTTGAAAATGATCCAAAAAATGTATGCAGACTTAATAAGGCACTCTATGGTCTTAAACAGGCTCCAAGGGCTTGGTATTATCGTCTGGAAAAATACCTCCATCAACAAGGTTTTTCAAAATGGTCATCAGATAGCAATCTATATATAAAAATTGATAATGATAAATTGCTAATACTTTTTGTGTATGTTGATGATATCATCTTTGGTAGCAATGAAGAAGCCATGAGTCAAAACTTTTCTTTGGTGATGCAGAAAGAATTTGAAATGTCCTTGCTTGGTGAGCTGACATATTTTCTTGGTTTACAAGTCCAACAAAATAAAGACGATAGCTTTTTATCACAAACCAAGTACCTCAAGCAGATCTTGAAGAAATATGGCATAGAAGATTTGAAACCAGTATGTACCCCTATGGTAACAGGTTGCATCCTCAGCACAAATGACGATTTAGAAGCAGTACATCAACCAACCTATAGATCCATGATTGGTAGTCTGCTCTATCTGACAAGTACCCGACCAGACATCATGCATGCAGTAGGAATATTTGGAAGATTCCAGGCAAATCCAAAAGAAGCACACCTTTAGGCGATTAAAAGGATTTTCAAATATCTTCAAGGAACACAAAACTATGGCTTATGGTATCCTAGAGATACAGATCTCACACTTCATGCATATACAAATGTAGATTGGGCAGGAAGAGTGGATGATAGAAAAAGCACTAGTGTTGGTGCATTCTTTATGGGTCCCAGACTAGTATCTTGGTTCAGAAAGAAACAAAGTTCAATTGCTTTTCTACAACTGAAGCAGAATATGTGGCTGCTGCATCTTGCTGCACACAACTCCTTTAGATGATGCAAACTTTGCAAGATTTTCAAATCACTTGTACTCCACCTATCTCCATTTTATGTGATAATACAAGTGCTATCAGTATTTCCAAATAATCCTATCATGCATTCAAAGACCAAGCACATACCTATCAAATATCATTTTCTCTGAGAACAAGTGCTTGAACAAAAGGTCAAATTGGAGTATGTTCCCTCCAAGGAACGGGTTGCTGATATAATCACCAAACCACTGCCCGGAGAGACATTTGAATACCTCAGACAGAAGCTGGGAGTAGTTGATGCATCATCTTGCTGTTGAAACTTGCCTGTTTCAGAGAAAAGTAGTTGTACGCGATTTTCTTGTGGAGCATGCACGTACATATGCTGGTTTCTGTGGATACAATAGTGTATTTGTTGACTTGAAGATAATAGTGGGCCAGGCTCATGATGAAAAGAGTCTGATATGGGTCTAATAGAGACCATATGGCACAGGTTCAGGGGGAGCATATATACTTCTAATAATGCATTCTTGGCATTATCTTAGAAGATCTTGGTTCAAGATTCACAGTTGTTTTTGGTGTCAGGTGGAACAGGTGCGGAGGGAGAACATGGTTCCTGGTTTGAATGATGATTGACTGATGCTACTGATGATAGTTGTTGATGACTATCATAGTCTTGTTGTAGATATTTTGTCTCTATGTCATGTATTTCTTTTCTTATCAAGGTCATGTAACAACCTACTTTAGTTTCCCCACTATGCCTGGGATGGATGATGTAATATTCTTGTTTTATTGTGTAAACCTTTGATGTATCCCCACTTGGTTGGGTGGATGAGTCAATATTGGTATATCCCCAATTGGTTGGGAGATGGATGTATGGATGAGTCTTTAGTGATAGGAAGGTCATATATGATGTATAAAGTCATGTTTCTTCTTGTCGAACATCTTCTTGCAGACCTTGCCTACAATCAGGGGGAGCATGGACAGTAGAGCAGAGCAGAAATTTCAGCATGTACACAGGGTGAGCATAACCCTTTGCACTTGATGACAAAGGGGGAGAATGACTTTGAGTGACTTGGGGTTGCCATCAAGTCCAAAAGGGGAGATTGTTGGCATTATGACACAGGGTTAGCGCTATGGCATAGGTGTTGTCCTTGATGGCAACTCAATCAAATGACAAATCACAACTCAGGCTCTCAGAATGAAAGAAAAAGAGATATACGCAGGTTCCTCTTAACCAAGCTATGTATACACGTGGGTTTGATGATCAAAAGGCGCGTATACGTATGCACGCACTTTCATGCAAGGAAAAGCACGTACATGTGGGAAAACTTATTTTTGGTCCATGATATTTAGTCCTTGGTATTTGAACCTATGGTTTTGGACCATGGTATCTTGTCCGACGTGTTGAACCCAGGTATTGGGTCCATAGTATTGGTTCTAAGTGGTTTTGCACCATGTTATTGAGTAAGGCCTAAGACTATAAAAGGGGAAGGAAATCATTAGGCAAAGTGATTTACTCAAGTATTGAATATCTTATGAAGAGAAAGATCTAGAATTCGGGTTACGGTGCATAGCTAGATCTAAACCAAGTAGGAACTTGAGCGCTAGAAGGAGGATAAGTTCCATTGTTGGGTTAAGATCTTAAGGCTTGAATAGTAGTATCTTTGTGTCATGTTGATCTGTTATATTTGGCGCATGACTTGATCTATAAATCTAATAATCTGGGTATAACTGATGTTTAAATAAGTGAAAAGGGTAAATTATCTTTTATAGATATGTACACAGGTTTGACACAGCAGAGGCGCATATACATGCTGGTTTAGTAAGTCAAAACTATGTATACGCTGGTTTGCCTTAATACAGAAGCGTATGCATGCAGCTTTCACATATTGAAGTAGCGTACGACTCACGAAATATGTTTTAGCTACTTCTATTTATTGCTGCAGTGATCTGGGTTCAGAATTGGTGTCTGGTTACTGTTACTGTTTTCTGGTTATAGTATTCAGAGAAGTGATTGTTTGAATCTGTTTTGGTTGGTGAAAAGGAGATTGGTTGATGCAAATATATTAGATGTTTGATTTATGTTATTCATGGATCCAATTTGAAAATTTATGAAACGTGGTCCCTGGAAGAAAGAGAAGGTTGTAGCCTTTTGTAGGTCAGCACCTACGTACTAGTACATTACCTCGTACAAGAGCTAAGGGGGTTGTAGCTCCCTTCCAGGAGAAGCTGAAGAACGAGAGAAGGTTGTAGCCTTTTGCAGGTAGAAGCCTGTGTACTGGTATAAGACTGCATCAGTACATAAATATTATAAAAAGAAGTTTTTTATTAAAAGAAGATAGAGATGAATTGCAACAGGTGGTTTTCACCCACATTGGGTTTCCACCTTATATCTTGTGTCCATGTGTGTGATGATCTGTTTTGTTTACTGTTCTTATGGTTAATGAAGTTCTAATGGACTGATTAAAGATCAACATCTAACGAATCATAAATTTACTGATATACGTTGGTTGCCTTAGACACAGTAGCGTATATACACAGTTTCCCATAACTAAAGTAGCGTATACAAATCTGATTGTGAAATGAAAAATAATTGATTTAATAACACTGATTCACCCCCCCTCTTAGTATTATTTCCAACAGGTGTAAAAATAGTGTTTGAGAAGGAGACCTGCATGATGGTTCGGGGAGCACTGGTATTGATGCAGGGAGTTTGGATTGGAACTCTGTGCAAGCTGCAAGGTAGCGTTGTTGTAGATGGGTGCAATAGTTCTGTGGTTCCTCAAAGTGGAGTAGAAAATCTAGTGGTCTCTGGAGAAAAGACCATGCTATGGCATCAAATGCTTGGACATATTGGAGAGAAGGGCCTTCAAATACTTCATGGTAAAGGTATGGTAGAAGGTATGATTAATATCTCTCTGGATTTTTATTTATGTGAAAATTGTGTATATGGGAAGCAGAATCGGGTGAGTTTCCCCTCTGGTGGTAAGAGGGCGAAACTGATATTAGAGCTTGTGCACAGTGATGTGTTTGGACTTGTGAAGGTTCCATCACTAGGTAAGACTATGTACTTGTTGAGGCCTCGAAAATCGCTGCATAAACATCGGGGATAACCACCCGGTCCGGACCTTAAAGGCAACACATTTTCCATTTGGTGTGGTGGCTTTGACTAGATATAATGGGACCAGTTTCCCAATGATTCGTGAATAGGATGGATAAATGATTGATTCTCTGATATCTAATGATAATGGATGAATGATTTAATCTAAAAATAAAATTATAAACAACTATCCTATCCCGGGAAATTTCTGCTTTTAGCGTAACTTTGGATGGCCTTCATCCACAAACAGGCATATAGATGACTCTTATTGGTAAACAAAGATATTTATTCATATGATAATTACTAAGCCCAAATAGTTGAACAAAGCAATCAAGCAAACATTATTACACTATTCCTCATATATATCATAAACATAGATATGATTTAAAGAATAACAATCCTTAGACATTCAATAGTGAAAAGTACAAGGATTGTTGTTAAAACCACATACATATATTTAATGATAGAAAATTTTAAACGAATGTCGATTCACATAAAAGAATGACACAAGAGCATAGATAATAGTACCATATGTTATTGGGATCACTCCCGATATCAATCGCATTCAAATTCCTTCTTTTAACTTAGAAACACTTCCACAAAAGGCAATAGTGCACATGTAATCAAAGCTTTCTTTGTCAAAATTCAGAATACTGGCCCAGTCTTCATAAAAAATAGATCAGAAGCACAATAGTGTGACTTCCTAATTTGAGTTTATACAAAAACTGAGGACCCTTTCCAAATGCATGAAAGGGCCTATAAATACTAATTAAACTAACTAATTACAAAATAAAAGTGCTATTTAATTGATACAACTATATTATGAATATCTCCTCAAAATCGGCTTGTTTTGGTCGGCGGCATGATTCATTATTTCGGATAATCTCCCTTCGGCTTGAGCTAGCAGATATCTAGCAGCGGTTGCAATTTTGGAGGGTGATTTAGGCGAGAATTCAGTTGGGCTGAATATGTGGCATCTTGGATCTCGGGGATCATACAACTGATGGCATCAGTTAAACATTTGAGTGCGGCCCTCTGACTGTATGGCTTGATTAAGAAAAACCAAAAGGCATCCCAAGTTAAACTTTGGATGCCAGTGATTAGCCTTCCATTCTTTTCTAATTCCTGATAGCATGTTTGTTCCAAGGCTTTGGCCGATGTCAATTTACCTGGATTACACTGTGAAATCATGTTAGACAGATAAAGAGTGTCATTGACAAATTCAATTAAATTGCTAGTAGATAACTGACATCTTGAGGTTTCTCTTTCTGCCCTCATTAGTTGCGACTGCCATTCTAGAAAAAGGATGTCTTTGTGTGACTCTATAATTTTGGGCAGATCCGCAGCTTGTCCTTCAAGGGAGTCTTGCCAAGCAAGAAAGCTGGTTAAGGTCTCATCGACCTGTTCTAAATCCTGCCTAGCTTCAACTGATTTATCAATTATTGATGTAGTAATCTCACAAAGAGGTTCAGCCAGAGAAATGTTATGACATAGCAGTTTTAGTTGTGTAATCAATGCCTTATTGATTTGTAGAGCTTCTGTTCTGAACTCTGCTACTTGAGGAAGGCTCCTGAACTTTTCTACTTCTTGTGACAGTTGAGCGATTCGCTCATCCTTAGTCTTCCTCATTTGTTCATTCATCGCCTTTAATCTGGCCAATGCTTCGGACAATTCCTTTTGTTTCTGTACCGTGCTCAAGTCTATCCTCTGTTTATCTTTGAGAAATTGCTCATTTAATTGGCTATTTGTCCGCCGTTGTGTTGATAGCTGTTGTTCCAGCTGTTCTATTTTTCACTGTGCTTCAGACACCTGTGACTACAATGAACCAATTACTTGATCTTTTTCCTTAAGGAGATTACTTACTTCTGAGGCTTTATCCATGGTGGCTGTCGAATACACTCTGGCATACTGAGAGAGCTTCGTAAGGTCATTGGAAGGGTTAAATTCCTCCTTCCACACCACATTAGCCGTCTTTGTTTGATCTGGCAAAAGAGAAGATTTATCAAGTCTCCTCCTTTTCCTTTGTCTTTTCACCACAGCCCTATGTTTGGGACTGTAAAAGACATCTAATGGTGGTATGTCTTCTATCTATAAAACAATCTGATCGGATGGATCTTTGGGAATTATTTCCGCATCTTTGCTACTGGGTAGGCCACTGGTCCCTTCACTTGGAACCGTAGTCGTGGTTGTTTCTTGACTGACTGTCACTTGGGGTGTGCCGAATCCTTGTGAAGTCTCGGGATTGTTTATAATAGAGTCAAATTGTTGCCACTCTTTGAGGAGTTTGGGATCAATTTGAGTCTCTAAATCAATAACTTCACTATTCTGTTTCTTCTCTTTCTCCTGCTCTGTTTCCTGCTCTTTTCCTTTCTCTGGCTCTTTTCCCTTTTCGGGAATTTTCTTTGTAGCAGGAGGCTCGTCAATACTCTTCTGTTCAAGCTCACTTGACTTAGTTGTTGGCGTAGTAGCCAATAAGTCCAGAGGCAAAGTTTGCAACATCTGTTCTCTGAGCCTATTGAATTCTACCAGTCCTTCATCATTATATTTCATCCTGGCCAATGTCTTAACATGAGACAATGATTCTGCTGAAGAAAATAGATCATCAAATTCATCTTTTTCATGGTCAAACTTAGTAAGTTTGGCCTGTTCAAGCACATTATAGGCAACCTTCCGGGGATCGAATTGCCTGTTAGGAATGGTCGCAAGATTGAGAATATTTATTTTTCCTGTCTCTTTCTCAGCATGTTTGTAATCAAGTAGAGTATAAACATCGCATCTTAGAGGGAATATGGGCCATGACTGCTTTTTAGAAGTCCTAAGAGTTTTGGATGTTCCAGTGGTTGTTATTTGGTAAGCTAATTCTCGTGCTAACAGTTTATCAGGTACATACAATGGGAGGACATGGGGTCTTGTGGCGCTACCAAACACCCTTATATATGTGAACTTATCTTCCCCGAACCAATTTCCCATAGCAGTCAAGTCAACTTCTGCCTCCTCGGAAATCCTTGGGGCAGGCTTATCAAAAATGGCATAATAGATAGGCAACATGAAACCATTACAGATTTGATACAAGTGGTCTTTATAATGTGCCTTCCATAACATCTGATGATAGATGTGGATTGGCTTAGGGTCCTGTGGCGTCCACCTCCACCCAAGTACCGGGTACTCGGAATTAAAACAAAGCATATCCATAACATAAGCACTATAATAGAAGGGAGGAATAGTCCTGGTGGTTTTGCATGAATTGAATCTAAAATCAAGAATTGCAGAGGCTAATTTATCAGATAATATATTCGCCCAATCCATGACATAACTACTAACAGCCGCTTCCATTAAAGGAACCATTTCGATAGTAAATTTTGCTGAATCATGCATTCCCCATATCCTACACATCATTTCCCCAGCGTAACAGTAAGGAGATGCCAGGGAATCCACGGAGTACTTACCCGGTGATTCATGTTTGTGCTTTGCGGGATTCTATCTCCATTGTCTAATCAGGGCTGATTCTGTCTCATTCTCTGCTGCGAATTTCTCCAGAAAAGCTTTGTTGTATTTCTTTTCAGGTTCGGGCAAATGATACATTTTCCTCAAGTCGTCAGGCTGAAATGAATCGAAAACTCTTCCATCAACTGTGCAAAACGTCCTATTAGAAACAAGAATTTGTTCAACCACCCATCTGACCACATCAGTGTAAGGAAGAATTTTCTCTTGAACTGCTATCCTATGCAAAAATGAGTCGGCCAAATCTTTCAAGGAGGCGTTTGATTTATTAGTTGATCCTGTAGTAGCTTCTTCCGACACTTCCTCTGGTTCTTCTACCTTAATTAAATTATAGATGCTTTGCTAGCTTGTATTTCTAAGGCTAAGGCATGTAGTGTCTGAGATTAGGCCCTTTTTGCTGGGTCCTGGGTTACTGGTGGGCTGGACTGTTACTGCAGGGGCTGCTGTTGCGGCGGATCTCTTGGATTTCTTTCCCATTTGCTTAAAACTTGATATTTCGATGGAATTCTGCACAAGGAATGAAACCAGTGTGATACAAAGAAATGGATAACATAAGCCAATATGAAAGAGTTATATCTATTAGCAAGTAATCAAAGATCATAGTGAAATTGTCGCAGATAGAATCTAAGTGGAAAATCTTGGCATAACTGCTTCATTAATTGGCCACTTCACCTGTCAATGATGATAAGGGAGATTTTAAATATCCATCATAACATCTATATGGTGAATAATTGATTCAAGCGTGGCTTAGATTTTTGGTGGCTAATCGCATTTGATGATTGGTGACGTGAAAGGGATGGTTTTAATAATAGTCCAAAATATTGTTCAATCACCAAAGGTGGTATAATGTATGCCAATCTTTAATCTGCTTAGAAACACGCGCCTTGATTTAATGTATTGCAATCGGGATAGGGCTCGCGTCACATTAGTTGCGCTATTGCGAAATTGCCGATCGCCGATGGCGATACGCCTTATCGCATCGGAAGACTTGAAGGTGTCACAGTTAATGAATTGATTGCCACAGCCGATTGCCGATAGCGATACCTTTTATCGCATCGGAGGAATGGGAGGGGGTGCCTTATATATACAATGCGCTTTGCCTTTCCCCGATATCCGATAGCGATTTCCCTTTTCGGATCGGAGTAATTCAATGGGTCCTTATATATGTTTTTCTTATTATTGCGATATGCGATCTTGCGATCGCTTTATCGTAATAATAAAAAGCTTTATGATTTGTTTAAAAGACCTATTTTATCATTGTTTGAAAAGGTATATCACATTTTAGTTGGACCTTTTGATGAGGGTTTTTCTAATAATGAGTTAATACCAATTTATTCACACATCTATGTTTAAAAGGGACCCATTTCATATTATGATTTTTAAAGAAAAATTTTATGAAATGGGGGGGTTGTTGTACAGCACAACAGTACTATGTATCATTTATAGATGACTTCTCAAGGAATACATAGATATATTTCCTTAAGAAGAAATCTAAAGTCTTTGACAGGTTTAAAGAATTTAAGGCTCTGGTGGAAAACCAAACAGAGAAGAAGATAAAGGTGCTGAGAACAGATAACGGTGGAGAGTTTTGCAAGAAGGAATTTGAAGAATTCTGTAAGAAGTGTGGTATAGCATGACAAAAGACTATTCCATACACACCTGAACAAAATGGAGTTGTAGAAAGAATGAACAAGACACTGATGGAAAGGAAAAGAAGCATGCTCAGTGGTGCTGGGTTAGGACAAGAATTCTGGGCAGAGGTGTTGGAGACAACATGTTACCTGGTCAACAAATTACCTTCATCACCATTGGAGGATAAGAATCCACAAGAGATATGGACTGGTAAGAAACCATTTCTTTCACATCTAAGGGTATTTGGATGTGATGCATATGTACATGTTCCAAAGGAGAGAAGAACCAAGTTGGATAGTAAATCTGAAAAGTGCATCTTTATTGGGTATAAGGATGGTTTAAAGGGTTATAAGATTTGGAACCCAGTAACAAGGAAGGTTGTGTACAACTGAGATGTGGTGTTCAAAGAGGTGAAAGACGTTATTAAACATGAAGTCACATCAAAGGAACCTGAGAAGATATAGTTTGAGCTAAAGGAGGAAGAATCAGACTCTATAGTAGAAGAGGAATCAAAGATGAACATCCACAAACTCTAGTTGTGAGAAGATCAATTCGAGAAAAAAGGCAACCAGAAAGGTATAGTCCTCTGCTTTCTATTCAAATTTTGCTTTACCTATTACTGATGATGATCCCAGAACTGTGAAGGAAGAAGTAGATTCAGAGGATGGAAAACTCTAGAAAGAGGCCATGGTTGATGAAATGGCATCTTTGCAAAAAAATGAGGCTTGCGATCTGGTGGAGTTTCCGGCTGGAAGGAAAACATTGGAAACAAATGGGTGTTCAAGAAGAAGAAAAATGCAGAAGGAAAGGTGGAGAAATAAAAATCTCGGTTGGTAGAAAAAGGTTATTCCCAGGTGCCAGGAATTGATTTTGATGATATTTTTTTCTCCTATTTCCAAGGTAGCTTCTATTAGATTACTTTTATCTGTTGCTACTGCTTTTGATTTTGAGGTAGAACAGATGGATGTGAAGAAAACATTTCTTCACGGGGATCTGGAAGAGGAGATCTACATGAAGCAACCTAAAGGCTTTGTGGTGAAGGGTAAGAAAGAACTAGTATGCAAGTTAAAAAAGTCTTTGTATGGGTTAAAACAGTCACCAAGGATGTTGTATCATAAATTTGATACATTTATACGGGGACTTGGATTCACTAGAAGAAAAGCAGATCACTGTGTGTATTTAAATTAACCGATGACCGTGTTATTTATCTGGGCTTGTATGTGGATGATATGTTGTAGGTTGGAAATGACAAAGAAATAATCCAGGATTTGAAGACCCAATTGTCCTCCAAATTCGACATGAAAGATCTTGGTGTTTCAAACTATATTTTGGGCATGGAAATTAAAAGAGATCAAGAAAGGAGGAAGCTTTGGTTAAACTAGAGGAAGTTTGTCGAGACAATACTGCAGAGGATTAATATGCAGGATAGTAAACCGGTGAAGGCTTCTATTCCTATAGGTGTAAAGTTATCTACTAAACAATGTCCCAAGACACAAGAAGAGGAAGAGGACATATCCCGTGTTCCATATGCAAGTGCAGTTGGTAGCCTGATGTATGCGATGGTCTTTATAGACCAGATAATGCACATGCAATGGGAGTATTGAGCAGGTTTATGTCAAAACCAGGGACGGAGCACTGGACAATAGTGAAGTGGGTTTTCAGGTATTTGCGTGGCACTATTGATTACGGTTTGTGCTACCAAGGAAGATCAGGATTGGATAGTGTTGGATATTCCTGGCTTTGTTGATGTAGATTGGGTTGGATCAGAGAATATCTACAAGTGGGTATGTGTTTAACCTATTTGGAGGTGCAGTTAGTTGGTTGAGTAAGAAACAATCTATAGTGGCATTATCAACTACAGAGGAAAAATACATGGTAACCACTCATGCAAGCAAGGAAGCAGTCTGGTTGCAGAGATTGTGTTCAAGTATGGGGTTAGTACAAGGAGATATAAGAATAGACCGTGATAGCCAAAGTGCAATTTTCTTGGCAAAGAACCCTACTTATCATTCAAAGACAAAGCACATTGATGTTCAGTATCACTTTGTGAGGGGTATGATAGAAGGTAAAAAGGTGTTGCTAGTAAAGGTGGACACTTTGAAGAATACTGTAGATGCATTGACAAAATCTGTGAGCTTTGACAAGTTCTCTTGGTGTAGAGAAACAATGGGTGTTGCATGGCTAGATAAATGACTAATTTCTCCTGTGACCCCCTATGGAAAGAAAAAAACAAGTGGGAGAATGTTGGGTTGTGTTATATTCTTTCCACAACTAGCTACCCTAGTTAACCGGGGGGTTAGAGGGGGCGTGGAGCCCCCTCTTCATTGCGCCGATTCTACAGCGGGGAGGGGGGGGTCACAGGGGGTTTGAGGGGGGTGGTGAGGCCCACTCTATGGGGTCCGGGGCAGTGCCCTAGGGAATTTTTTTTTTTGGACCCTATATTAGGTGGGAAGACCTACCTATGGTTTTGTGCATGGTTTTCGCACATGGTTTTGGATGCGATGGTTTTCGGTCCATGGTATTGGATGATTCGACATGTATATATATGTATTGTAACATTAAAAGAACGTAATGGAAAAATCAAGCTGGTAGTCGTGGTTTTTGGATCCAGGGGAAAATCTCTGCGTATATGTGTTTTATGTGTTGTGCTCTTGCATTGTTTATTTTCTGTGTTTTAGAATTTTTATGCAGGTAATTTCTGCATGGGGTTAAAACCTACAACTATGTGATTTACCTGTACTCTCCTGTTAAGAGCATCTGAAACCATGTTTTCCTTACCCTTAATGTACCTGATATTGAAGTTGAACTCATTGAGGATAACTAACCACCTAGCTTGCCTGGAATTCAGATTCAGTTGGTCGAACAAATATCTCAACCCACTATGATGACTCATCAAAATGAACCTCTTGCCAAGATGATAGTGTCTCCGCATCTTCAATGCATCAATGATCGATGCCAACTCACAATCATCTGTCACATAGTTATGCTCATGCTCATTCAATTTTCTTGACTCGTAACATACTACATGTCCTTCCTACATCATAACCCCACTAAGTCCTCTCTTGCAAGAATCTATACATACCACAAATTCCTTTTCTAGAACTAGAATGTTTAGAATAAGAGCATTTGTAAGCAACTACTCAAAAATCGCTACACATTCCTCTATCCATTCAAATTTCTTTCCTTTTCATTGTAATGATGTAATAGGATAGACCTTTAGTAACATGTTAATCCCATAAAAGATCTGACCTCATCCACATTCCTAGAATTTCCCCATTCCATGATGGATCTGATATTTTCCGGATCCACTGCTATAGCTTCTTTGGAAACCACATGCCCAAAATAATGTACGTCTGTCTGAAAGAAGATGCATTTACTAATTTTGGCATATAACTAATTCTCTCTTAGCAATTTTAACACTGTTGCCAAATGTTCAGCATGCTCTTCCTCATTCTTAGAATATATCAATATGTCATCAATCAATACAATCACAAACTTGTCCAGATAAGGATGCAACACACTATTCATCAAACACATGAAAGTAGCTGGAGCATTAGTCAAACCAAAAGGAACCAAAACAAACTCAGAATGCCCATACCTGGTCCAAAAGCAGTCTTTTAGATGTCCTTTCTTTGATGTGTACTTGATGGTATCCTGATCTCAAATCAATCTTCGGGAACAACACTGCTCCCTTTAACTGATCGAAGAAGTCATCAATTCTCGGAAAAGCGTACCTTTTCTTGATCGTCATCTTGTTCAACTGCTTATAGTCAATGCATAACCTGAGAGTATCCTTCTTCCTCACAAACAAGACCAGTGCACCCTAAGGCAACACACTTGGCCTAATGTATACTTTGTCAAGCATTTCCTTCAACTGCAACTTCAGTTCCACTAACTCTGGAGTGCTCATCCTGTATGGTTCCTTAGATGTTGGTGCTGCTCCTGGCATCAACTCAATCAAAATGTCCACTTCCCTATGAGGCAGTAACTTTGATATCTCTACTGGGAATAAATATTGAAACTGTTGCAAAACTAGGTACCTCTTCAAGACCTCAACATCCTCAACATCCTTAACTTTATCACTAGAAACATGCACTACAAAAAATACACACCCTTTCCTGTGACTATGCTTTTCCTACATAGTTGTAACCATTCTAACTGAGGTCACCTTCTTCTTACCCTACAAGATTCTATGTTCTCCATTGTCATCCAAGTGCTCAATAGCTTTTTCATAACAATCTACCTTAGTCTTGTCAATATTCAACCAATCCATACCCAATAGCATACTATATGATCCAAACAGAAGCATATTTATATGCACTAATATAGACATACCACTCATCTCAAATGCACAAGCTCTAACCCAATGATGAACTATTTTGTTAGTACCTATACCCAACCGCACTAACCAAGACTCTACATGCACTTGTTTTTTCAAACCACACTTATCCGCTAGGTCAAGGCTGTTATAACTATAGTTAGATCTAGGGTCAATAAAAATAGAAAGAACTTGATCATAAATATTACCTTCCATCCTGATAATAGATTGTTGATGATTAGCCTACCTATTATCCAAAGCTAGATAAATCCAAGGAATACTTTGTCCAACATCCCCAACTATCTGTGCCTCCCGAGCACTGTAAATCTACAGTCTGCCATTATGGTGCTAAAGAAAATCTCTCTTGTGATGATCCTTGCCACACATCCAACAATGTAAACGATTCCTTCCATCACCCTTGTTCTTCTCCTTAGACTGAAATCCCTATCCTCTATTAGATGCATTGAACTTCTTTGGATTGAATTGAACTGAAAGGTTGTTCTTGGATTGTTATTTCTTCAGGGACCCGACTCTCCTTGATTTAGGTCCCAACTCAAGTACTCATTCCACCTTCTTGTATTTTTAGTTTTCATGCATTAGTTCAACTATTATGTTTATCCAATTTTAGTTCTTAATATTGTCTTCTATAAGATTCATAAATCAATCTGTTTATGAGTTATTTTATGCGTCTTTATTTAGTGAATTTAACCATAGTTATTTCATGCAATGTAGTGTCCTCTCTCATGCATTAATCTTTTTATTTTTCTCTTATTTAATTGTTGTCCACATACTTATGCATTCTATGTGACATAAATTCATGTTTTGCAAAGCTACAGGAAACTAAATTGCCTTTTTGTTGCATAAATTGATCCATAATAATCACATGAGCTTGAAAAAGACTCCTTAACTCTCCTTTGACCCTCCTTCACCTTCTTCATCCCTAAAAACACAAGTAGAAATCATAAAAAGTACTCTCGTCTATTTCCTATAGCAAGACATGGGAATCCTATAACAGTCCACAGATTGCATCAAAACACCTCTAGATTTGTACCCAAATCTTTTTTATCATTCCTTAGCACTTTACAACATCCATTAAACACTGGAGATAGAGTTTATAGGTTCAAAGACCCCTTAGGGACTTTGTGCTAGTAGTTATAGCTTTCTTTCTACAATTAAAGCTTGTTGTTTATTTTTTGTCTTTTAGCTACAAAATTGGTTTATCATGCACCATAGAGTAGGAGAGATTTACCTCCAACATTATTGAAGTGTTTTATTTTCCTTCTCACAAAAAGCATAGGCTTATTCTAGTCATTTACTTTATGCAGTAGCATAGGTTTACTTTTTTCAAAACATAGTAGAATTACTTCTTGTCATTTACCTTCCTACAATTGTTAAAGAAAATACTTTTATCATGTAAATCTAGGGTTCAACAAAAAGTTTCCAAAAAAAATCCTTGTCGTAGTCTAACGTAACACCAACATTTTCATTCCTCCGTGAAGGAGAAAAGTCTCACTTGAGGCATGCCAAGACTTCTTAAATGCGAGAGGGGAATTTAGACAGTGTCAGGATTCATATCATCACATACGTTATTCATCAGTTGCTTAAATAAACAATAATTTCGAATGATCTTTTGCACAATATACATATATAGAATAGGCTTCTTAACACACATTATTAGTTTTTAGATGGTGATACATAACACAACAACATTCAATCAAAAAACATGTAATGATAACACACAACATTATCATTATATTATATCAAGAGCCAAGCCATTACAACACAGATCTACAAAGGTTGTGCAAGATCTGGTTTAGAATTTCCTCACAGTTAGATAGAAAGGGATTTGATTACATCATAATACATGCAGAAAGAGTTAAAATATCATTCTGATAGCATGTCGGCATAACTCTCGTTTGTTGTCTCTCTTCAGTTCGATTCATGTTGATTTTTATAGATTTATCCATTATTTTGATCCTTCTCGCTTGATCTGGTCTAACTTGATCCCTTTAAAAAAATCAAGTTTTTTTGGTCCACTTCCGCTTTGATTCCTTTAAAATTGGTATCTCAATCCTTCTTCCATAGCCTTGGAATGTCCTAAGGTAACTACTTCCTTTATCTGCTTGTCTGTTTCTCCTTTATGGTCCAACTTTCTGACTTGTTTTTCCATTTACTTTTCGTGCTTTCACTTATCATCTCCACGAATCTCTTTTGACAAAATATGATAAAAAATTTCCAAAAAATGAAGGACGCAACAAAATTTAGATTAATATTTACCTATTCTCATATACTTTTCCGTGTTAGAATAAGATTCCTTTCAGTTGTTTTCTTTTCTACAAGTTAGAATATATCTATTTACTCTTCCTTGTATTTTATAAGCATTTCTTATAGTCTAGTTGCTATGTTCATTTTAACTTCTCTTTAGTTGCATCATATCAATGAAAGAAGGACACATTGCATGCTGCACACATAGTTCCGACACCTTTTAAGTTTGTACGAACCTTAAGTAGATAATTAAAGTTGAGACCCTCAAGAGTTTCAACATTCTTGTTGTCATACTAAGGCCCATAACTTTTTGTTGTCGTTGCCAAGGAGGTGTCAAGGTATGTACTGCATTATTCCCTAGTTGATTCACTTCTTTTATTTTCTATCAACTCAAAAAATTACATTAAGCATCTTTCATTTCAAAAACATAAAATTACATTGCATTAAAGTTCATTTTTTTTTATAAAAATAGAAAAATATTTCTTCAATACCACACCCCCGCTTGATCATGTGGTGCAGTAAGAACCACATCACCATCCACTTTTGCAGGTAGAATAAGAAGAGGTGGTGGAGAAGTTAAAAGGAGGCATGGAGCAACTCTACTTTGTCAACCCATATCAACAAGGTATAAACTACCCCTTCTCTTTCAATACAAGTTATAATGTACAATTTCAATCTCCATATCCACCTAACACCTCACTTTGGTCTATTCCCACTACATGGTATTACCGTCCCTAGTATGCCATTCCTCCTTTTAATCCATATCAATACCAACCTCCTTAATGGGGTGATCCACATTTCCCTCAATATTCATGGTATTATCCTCCCCAACCTACCATTCCTCCTTTTCATCAATATCAACACCAACCTCCTTAATGGGGTGATCCATATTTTGCTCTACATTTTCAGTATCCTCAATTCCAATATCAATGTGGTCCACCTCCACTTCCACTGCAACCTCAAACACAACCATCTCAAAGACCCACTCCCACTCAACTCCCTGCACAACCATTTTTGAACCCAAA
Organism: Pinus tabuliformis; assembly: GCA_031772625.1. Classification (NCBI taxonomy): domain Eukaryota; kingdom Viridiplantae; phylum Streptophyta; class Pinopsida; order Pinales; family Pinaceae; genus Pinus; species Pinus tabuliformis. The sequence continues at coordinate 754,511,675 of CM062806.1, forward strand.
TAATAAAGTAATTCAACCCACTTAGAGGTACAGAATTTCTAAGCAAATTCTCTTGATCTAAATGATATTCATCTTAGATCAGGAATAATATTGAAAAACAATATTCTCTTGCTATCAATTAAGAATGACATCAAGAAGAAGAATATATAGAGGAGACTAAATAACCATGGACCACATTTAAAGGAGAGAAACCATTGGAGTGAAAGATTGAAGAACTTCTACTATGCATATCATCATATCCTTTATGTATTCAAGAGACTATTCAACAAATAGTAGAAGATTTGAATGACATGGCAGAAGAAGACATACAAAATTATCCAGATGAGTAAGTGAACCAAGGGCGTCACACTTATATTGAACTTTGGTTGTAGAAAATCACTAAGTTAAAGAACCACTCTCTTCTTCAATAGTGTTTGGCGTTGTCATAGTCAACAAAGCTGGTCTTTCATATTCTATAATACATTAAAACATATTTTTCAAACTTGCATAAAATTTTACCTGTCATCTTGTTGTGCAGATGGCTCTGTTGGAAGTATTACTAAACTTGAAAGGGGTTTTATTTTCAAGTAGAGTAATATAGGAAAAAGAAAAAAGAAAAAAGAAAAAATAAGAAAAAAGAGAAAATTCCTGAAGTGAAAACCCCGTTTTAGGTGATTGAGGCGAGCTCATTAGCTAAAAACCTCTCTGAGGCAACCTATGAGCCTCAGAAAAAAGAAAAAACAAAAAAGAATAAAAGGATCCCTAAGTGAAAACCTCCTTTGAGGCACCTATGGTATACTTTCTACCTAAAAACCTCTATGAGGTAGCTAATGGGCCTTAAAAAAAAAGAAAAAAAGGAAAACAAATAGAAATAGAGGGAAAAATTTATATATGTAGGAACTTATCTTCTTACCCTGATGAATGTGTGAGTACTATAGGAAAAATTTATCAAAACAAAATAAGTATTCTTTCCTAAACATCTAGCTCCAAGCCTAATGCTTGCATCTCCAGAGGAATAAGGAAGCCTCCACACATCACTCGCATCCATTTCCTAACCATCCACAACCTTCACCCATTATTATCAAGCCTTTGCCATTTGTTTTCCTCACTATCCTGAGTTTCTATAGGAAAACTCTGTAATTCTACAAGAAAGCCACATAATTAATTAAAAGGGAAGGCATACATTTTTTTTGACCATATTTTTCAAAACATGCATCCATTGGCCAATTTTTTTTGTGGGGAGATGCATAAGGGTAATGGTGACATGCTCAATAAATTTCAACAAATTCTAATTATGTTTTTCAAGAAATTGGTCTTCATCGCCTATAGTCATTTCTCATTTATATTAAGATTTGTGCATCCATTGGTAGAGTTGTTTTATGAAGAGACGTACAAGGGTGATTGTGACATGCTTAAAAAATTTGAAGAGAAAACAATCTACCATTTGAGATATATTGGCTAAATAAATCTGCTACAAGAAGTGGACGCATTTTGTAGCCTAGATTTGGAAAAAATGTGCAAATCGAGTATCTCCTTTGTGTACAAGGAAAAATCTTCTCCACACCATCTTCATCCATTTCATCATCCTTTATAAGATTCCTCTATCATTCCCACGTCCTTCCCATTATGTTGTCTTCCTTGACCTGATTTTCTATAGGAAAGTCTTTTGCTGCTACAGAATACCACAAAATTAATAGAAAGGATGCATGACTAAGATTTTTTTTCCACCTGTGAGCCGAAGGGGGTAATCTATGGCTCCCTAACATCCATACACTCCATCAACATTTGCCATATTCCATTTTTTGATTTAGTATGCCGCTGGTTATTCACAACAATCCAACATTTCCATTGATTTTCCATCAACCACAAGTGAAAACACTTCTCGATCACCACTAAAAATTTCCCCTGAATTATCAAGGTTTTGTGAAAGCTCCAAGAAGAAAAATAATGAGTATATGGAGCTTCTATGACTACTACAAGAAACACACAATCCTGTAGCAGTCTGTAGAAGCGCAACAAACCCAAATAGATAATATGTTTAAGAAGGAGTCACTGATTCCATCTTCTCCATAAGATAAATGCAAATTCTTGAGAAGTTACAGGATCTCCTATAGGTAGCTACAAAATCTTCAACTATAACACTCCAGTCATGTTTAGCACTAGACTTCCACCATCTACAACAACAATTCTTTTATACCAGTATCACCTGGAGCGGTAGCATCAACATTGAAGAAGATTTCAAAAGGATTCTAGTAGCAGAAAAATCATTTGATCTCCCAGAAGAATACAACTAAATACTTTAGCAAAATATTCAAAGGAAGCCTCAACATCCATGACACATGGAAGAAACTTTTGAAGGTAGGGCATAGGTATGCAACTCTCAAACCTATTCTAGCTTGAGAAAACATTAAAAGTGTTCAATGATCGATTAGAGAGAGAGAGAGTATATATATATATATATACTCTCTCTCTTTATATATATATATATATATATATATATATATATATATATATATATATATATATATATATATATATATATATAGATATAAAGAGAGAGAGTTTCTATCACATGTATGTATTCTATGGAGTTTGTAATATGAGGGGGATGTTTATTTAAAAATATACTAATAATAAAAAGAATATTTCAATGTCAACTATATATATAATATATAAGGAAATTGAAATTGAAAAAATTCTTATGGTTAAAACATTTGCCATTGTCTAACTATTCTATGTTTTGGAGTTTTTGCTAAAATCTAGCAAGTTGTGGAGAGTTCACAGTTCAAACTTGTGGTTCCAACAAATCCATGTTGGATTTAGAGAAAATTATACATGAAAGTATACCTAGAAAAACTCCAAAATGTATAAGAGGTAGAATATTGCAAAACAATTGATTAGTGTGTTGCTCAAAATGAAGTAAATGTGATTCCTTCCATAATTAGAATGGTGTTGAAACATGGTGTGTGTATGTGTCTGTGTTGAAACATGGTATGTGTATGTGTGGGTGTGTAGTATTGTGTTGAAATAGTATGTGTGTGCATGTGTGTAGTATGGTGTTGAAACAGTGTGTGTATGTGCGTGCTTGCGCACACACACACATACACACACTATTTCAACACCATACTACACACACGGCACACATACTATTTCAACATCATACTACACACCTACACATACACATACCATGTTTCAACACCATGCTATATATATATATATATATATATATATATATATATATATATATATATATATATATATATATGTATGTATGTTAACGATTGATATATCAAGTGCAAGGTGAAAACCTTTCTTAAAGATGAATTAATAACATAAATGATTATTAAATATAGTAAAACTCTTATTGGATTACATTAACATTAATTAAAAAACATAGTATCATAAATCTTTAATAAAATAGAAGGAATGTAAACTAAAATAAATAATTTATTAAACAATAAATAAAATAATATTTTATTACTTCTTTTAATAACATTATTAATAACAAACTGAAAAGCATAAGCGAGATAAAATCTATAATCTCTAATAAATAATAAATAATATCATAAATCTTTACTAAATAAAATAACATTTTATTTAACTTTTTAAATTTAAATGAAAATAATATTAACCTTTAAATAAATGAAATAACATTTTTATCAACCTTTTAAATGACACATTATTAGCAACAAACCAATGACATAGGCTTAATAAAATCTATAAAAATGAAATAATATATTAACACACCTAATAAAGGTAATAATAAAATTATTGACATCATCAAAAAAAAATATTAATATAATATAATTCTCAATAAAATTTATTAACAACAATTAAAGACCATAAATACATTCTAATCTAAAATATAATAACATAGAAAGAATAAAAATTAAAATAAATAAGTTTATTAAATAAACAAATAATGAACTTTAATTATATAAAAATTATTTTCATCTTGAGCTGGTCGGCTTCCCAAATTTGACATCACTCCAAGCCATATTTATAGCCATCACTTCTCTTCTTTGTAAATCAGTCTTGAGGATGAGTCTTGTTCTAGACTCGAAACGTCGACAAGATGAAAATGAACACTGTGGAATATCCGAATCCAGAATCTCAAAAACCACACCACAGAAATCTACAAACCATTAACCTTTTTTAAGTTGTACACTCTAAAATTAGTCCCTATTGGATCTTGATAAATCTACGAAAAACATGAATCTATATTGATAAATAAAATCTCTCTCTCTCTCTCTCTCTCTCTCTCTCTCTCTCTCTATATATATATATATATATATATAAAGGGATAAAATCTATTAAGATGTAAATATTTTTATAAGTCTTTTTCATTTAAAAATGTTTTCACATCCAAAAACTCAATCAAAATCGATCATTTATATGCATAATAAATCTAAAATTAAAATATATTTACACTAATTGAGGTGACACTCAACATCCTAGTATGAGGAAGATGTTATAATGGTGCATTAAATGAAGACTTAAATAAAAAAATAATAACTAGTGCAGTCATATAAATTAAATGGCTCTTAAACATTGACAGGCATCAAATCACTTACCTAAAGGTGCATTTCACATTGCCAAAGATTAGAAGAAAAATCATAAAATGCAACTAAATTATATCATCATTATTATTTTTATTTTTATATTGATATGAGTTAAACACATAACAATATTCTTAATAATAGAAATTGACTCTAACTTTACAATGGAAATTCTTAATATGTAAATAGGCTTTGTTACAATACCATGGGCGAATACCACCCCTTACCATGACCACATGCCAAAAAAATCATAACTCATGTCCATATGACACATGTCCATGTGAAATTTTTTTAATTAATCAAATTAATTAAAAGGGTTTAGAGAAATTTTAACCTTTGATTTATGACTACCAATAAGGAATATTGTGTAGGGGTTAAATTCATACTAGCCACCTAATAATGATTGATAATTAAATTAAAATTTTGGAAGTCCTATTTCAAATTAAATATGCCTTTTGACCTAATAATAATAAAAAAAATCCAACTTAATTAAACCATCATAGATCCATCCTAAATCTAGATCTACAAAATGTAGAGAGGGGTCAAATCTTTGAAGATGAAAACCTCTTTTCTAGTACAAAACTTGCGTAAATGTTTGTACATTAGATTTGATTCTTCTATACACTTGGTAGATACAGATTTAAGATAGATATATGTTGGTTATTAATAATATTATTTATATAAATATTCTTATTTTTAATTTTATGAAAACCTTGATTTAACCTCTATGGAATATTCACAAAAGATTTTTAGTAGCTAAGATAGAGGGTTGAGATTTATCTCAAAAGTAATGAAATTTTTTCTTTTAAATTTAATTAATAAAATTTTATAAAATTAAAATAAAATAGAGGGTGAAGATCTCAGTAAAGATTTTCCTGATAAAATCCTCCTCAAATGGAGGGAAATAGTTTATTTTCACCCATAACACTTCCTTTCAATGCAAGAGATGTCAACAACCCAATCATTTTTAGAGTTCCTGTTCTTTTCCTCAAGGGCCTTACCCTAGAAAAATAGTTGTGGTTGGCAAGAAACAAGAGATACAAAAGAATCCAATAATTCTTTAGCTCATAAGAAGGATAACATGTAGTAATAAAAGAATCTCACTTCCAATTCAACTCCTGCCAACTCAGCGCAACCACATGTAGAGCCATCCCATCCCTCAACTTAGGGATTCCACCTCTTGAATGAAAGAAAAATAGACTCAAATGGACACAAATATCCCCATCACTGTAATAGCGACAAGGAAACTGCAAATATTAAAGAACCCGTGACCATGGAATTGTCTCGAACCAATGTAGCCATTGTCCCTCATACATATGTTCCTAAGAACTCTTGGGAATGGATTAATATTTGTAAGAGAAAATGAAGAAATGTTAAACCTATGATAAATCCTTGACTCTAATTGTAATAAATGTATAGCCTTGTATTGGGTGATCTGTGAAGGATAAAAGATGTAATCTATTATTTTGAGGAAATACAAATTAACTTACCTATATATATATATATATATATATATATATATATATATATATATATATCTATATATATATATTGTGAATGTCAAATGAGTTATGTCTTTTTGGGCATGTGGTATTGATAAGCCATGGTATTGGCCAATGATACCGCAACAACACTTATTTTCAAGTTAATATTATCCATGGTAAAGTGGGGGTGAATTATGTTGGTGAAGGAGCTTGCTATATTGTGAGTTTGTTGTAAGTATTAAATTTTTATATGCTTATTAATTAAATTTAAATATGAAGTTATGAAATATAATGGTTACTAGTATGAATCATTATTTTAATTCATATGGACAAATTAATCTTAATATATAGATACTATTTATATTTTATAAATATGTCATATTTATATTTTTAATTATATGTTTATTAATTAAATTAATTAAGTTTTTATATGCGTATTAATTATATGCTCTGAAATATCAGGGTCATGAATATGAATGGTTATTATTTAAATTTATTTTAACGTGATATGCATATTATGACTTTTCTTTTGTAGGTCGAGGTTCTATTTATTAATAAAAAAGACAGTACATAGATATCAAAATGCAAGTGGTCTCACCTTGATCGGGTTTTTTGACCAACGCTATCCCCATATGATATAGAAATAGTAAGAGAAGCATATTAGAAGTCCAAATCCTAACAGGACAAAAGCACCAAAAGAAAAACATAACTAAAAGGAAACCTGTAACCATACTCAATCATCAGAGGTAATTGACGCTGAATTATTTGGCCCAATCCATGAAGGGGGGAAGGGGGTGATATGGACAGCTAAAATGTTTATCAAAGTGAGCCAACCACGATTCCAGATTCTCGACCTTCTTTGCTATCAAAATTTTCCCCTGACACACCACCACAATCCTTTCTCTGACATGGCATTGAAAGTAATGCAGTTGATTAAGCGTGGTGATGAAAACCTCATGCTCTTATTTTTTGGTCATGTTGTAAGCTTCGAGATGATTCAGAATAGACTCGAACATGTCATGAAGGTGGGCAGGACAAAACTACCATCCAAGAACTGAGCACCTTGAAAGGCCTACATGCTCTGGCCTACTGCCCCGACCTCGCACGCCTGTTCCATGATCATGAGCAATAGTCCCTTCCTTATCATCGCTAACTACAACCCCTCCCGGAGTCCACACCACTCTTTCCACCTTAAGCTCTAGATGACGCCCAAACCACACCACTAGTGACACACCTCCACACTTTGATTTTGTAGCAGTCCTATCCCCCCACGCCACCTCCATTATTTTTTTGAGCCACCCCGATTGGTCAAGGCACCCATCCTCAGGGGTTTGGGACAAGAATTACATGGAATTGGATGCATGATGAATGCACAAGAATAGATCCCCAAGACAAGACCTACTGTGCTCCTCACGCCCTTTTGACAAACCGCAAGGCAAAGAAAGCCTAACGCCAACTCCAAATTAACTAGCAGGAGCCACCCCTATGAAATTGACAACCACCCCACACAAGCCAAGAATGAGAAGGCCTCAACCACAAACAATTCCACAAAAGCCAAACCAACAGCTCTTCCTCTCCACTAACATGGGAATCACTAGGAAGCAGAGTTGCGAGCCAACTGAAAACACTCTAGGGCCTAGAACCTCGAGAGACTAACTAAAGGTTAATGTAATCTAGAGAAAACACCACCAAATCCCCTGATGACTTTCAAGATCAAATGGTAGTAAAGCAATTAAGAAAACTGCTAGCCAAGCTTCTGTCCACACTTGAATTCTCCCAAGCCAACACCCTGCTACCTCTTTTGCCAACAAAATTCCTACCCGAGACTGAGTAGAAGACACCCCAACAAGCATGGATCATAGAGGCCAGGATAAATCCGGAGAGAGGAGTATGACCCGAAGACTCAATGCATAAGAAAGGCCAAGGCACTGCCCAACCATATAAAACTTTCAGACAAAAATCTACCTAACACCACAAGAATGGAAACCAAGACCAGCCACCCTATCCTACAAATTTCCGGCAACACTTTGTCAAGCATGACGAAATGGGCACAAACATACGAACTTGGAGCTTTTGATATCGGAGCATAGTGGAGGGACAATGACATCGAAATTTCCACCACTCCAAGACTACCCAAGAGCCAAAGAACCCATCCAAATTGTAGAAACTTAGACCAACATCGTACAAACTTCACTCAACAAGCCCATTATAATCTACACCAGCCCCAACATATGCCATCAAATACTTTTCTTTATTAGCATGACTTCCATTAGAAGACGAATGAAGTCTCACACGTTGCACATATCCTTTCACCTTACAACTTGCTTAATGGGAGGTCAGATGATCTATCCTCCTCCCCATCTGTCGTATACAACCTTTCATTACTCATGCTTCGAATGTGACTCAAAGATTGACACCCCCATCGAGGAACATATTATGACTTTTTTATCCAAAAATTTATTTATAATTTTAGTAATAAAAACAAAAGGTGTAGTCTATATGCTCTACATTTTGGAAAGTTTTCCTGCATATTTTCTGGTTTAATTTGTCCAGAATGTAGTAAGGATTTTTTGGAATCATAAGTTTGATTTGTAAGATCTCCATAATATAGGGGTTTTTTAGTGTGTTAAATCCATATATGAACTCAAAAACCAATTTTAAACAACAAAAAAAATATTTGGCTAAAAAAATTAGTTGGATTCTGGCCAAAAACTGACCATACCAAAAAAGAAACTTTGAAAAATAAATATTTATTCTTCAATATCCATGCGAGTTTTAGGTATTTTTATAGTTTTTTTATTCTTTAATTTTGTAGGAAAACCATCTCAAAATGAAATCCTTAAAAATAACTTATATTTTAGTTAATAAGATATTTACTAGAGGTTACTTCCCACCATTATTTGTGTTTTCCTTAGCACTTATTCAAGAGTAAAAATGAAATGTGTGTACTTACTAGAGGTTACTATCCACCAAAATTTTTTAAGTCCTAGTGCTTAAGCAAACAATTAATTTATCCACTTCACATCTTAATTTATTAGTTCCTGCCAAAGCAAGAGCATAGGATGAGATTTGTCTATTGAAAACTATTAATTTAGCCTTTAACAATGTAGGTTATAATTTTTTACACAATTTTTCCTAGAACATAATTTCTAACTTGAGTGGTAGGGACTAAGTTGCATGCAACACTTGTTATTTTTGAATTTTTAATACTTTTTAATTGAACAAACATTTAAACATTTATCTCAATTTATGGATGCTACAACATGTATTTCATATTGGGTTGTAGTAACAATACAACAAATTGAATTGAATCAATTTATTACTTTTATTACGTTTCTAATTGAACCAATATTTAAATTTTTACAATCATTTAATGACACTACAACATCTCCCTCATACTGAGCACCTTTGGGTGCAAAATTTTGTTAAAAAAATAAAAAATATTAAAATAATAAATTGATTGAATCTTTTATCGACTAGTCTTTAAGTGCGACTTTTTGGAAAAATTTCCAATTTATTTTTTGATCTAATTTGTCTAGAATCTAGCAGGGATTCATTGAAATCAAAGTTTGACATGTGAATTCTTCACAATGGAACCCCTGGGGTTTTTTATGGTGTTGAATCCATATATGCAATCAAAAAACCAGTTTAAACAATACAAATCAAGTTTTGCCCACAATTTTTTCGCCAGATTCTAACCAGAAATTCACTAAAAATTCCAAAAAGTTGCACTTAAAGACTACTTCATTTTTTATATAGTAATTTTTTTTTAATAAAATTACAAAAAAAGTTTGAAAAAAAAATATAATATAGATATCACATTAAAATAAATTTAAATAATAATAATTTATATTTATAATAATGATATTCAAAAAAAATATTATATAAATATAAAAAACTTAATAAACTTAATTAATAAATAGAAAATTAAAATAAGAAAATTTCCATATATGGAAGCCAAAAATATCTATTAAATATAAATAGCAACTATCCATTTTACAATATAAATTAAAATAACAATCACCATTATATTTTAGAACTTGATATTAAAACTTAATTATCTAACATATAAAAACTTAATACTTATAATAAACTCTTTTTCTTAGCTATGTCTATCTATATATTTATTTAATTAGAATTTTGTAAATCACATCAAAAAATTAAATTATAAAAATTATAAAACATGTCAAAGAAAATTGTCAAGTGCATATATGTAACTATATGTATCATCAAAATAAAAAATAAGAATATTTCTATGTGTGTGAAATTTATATAAATATAAAACATTATTCAGAATGAACATAAGGGCTAGCAAGAGGGGGATGGGTACTTTGTGGCCTCGAAGAATTTAAAGTTTTAGAGTATTCATGGGGCTTGGGGAAGATGACAAATAACGAAGAAGAAGCCTCTGGTTTACTCTAAGGCATTCTTCTCACCAAAAAATATTATATCTCTTCTCTCATTGTGTTAGGTGACCCCCTTTTAATAATTCAATATTTGATCAAAGGATCTTCCCCTAGAAACAAAATTCTTGATAATCTCCTTAATCACATCAAAAAAATCCCAAGGATGAGTTTCAAGCACATTCTAAGGGATGATAACCAGGATGAAGATCAATGTGCCAACTAAGGTTGCAATTTGAAGTTTGGAGAGTTGATGGTTAATGGCCAATTAAGACCATCCTCCACCCTTTAGTGGATTAAGCATGAATCCTATGTTCAAATATCAAAAATTTGGGGGGGGGGGGGGGGGGGGGGGGGGGGTGGGGGGGGGGGGGGGGGGTGGGGTGGGCGTGGGGGCTTACTAGTCAATGTAGAACCCCCACATTGTTAACACATGCGTACTTGAGATTTTTTCCATACTTCCATTCCATTCGCATAGGTCACAGTTATGCTACAATCATTCCTGGGAGTGGTTGTATGATAAGCAACAATGGGGGAGTTCTAAAATAGTACCTTGATGCACGGAAATATGTTGTAATCAAGGATTATATTTTGAAGTTGGTTGTACATACTGCAAGTTTTGCTTAATTTTTGGGCTCTATTGGAAGGTATTCACCTATTGTAACACTCTCTCCCACCCCTTGGAGTCTTCCAGGATGAAAGATAAGGATCATGTTCTATGGCTTCCATCAACTTCGCGACCCGCAAAAATTGACGGTAATTTCATTTTATTTCCACATCAATTACCCAGAATATTTCCCATCCCACAAATTTCATCTACCACGACTTCCATTGTAATAAACACTATAAACATTGCTAGGGGTTTGTGGTCTACGATGACGTGTCGCCCAACCAAGTTGACCTTCAAGTCAGCACCATTTGGCATTCTCTAAACTAGGTGGCACCACAAAACCATAACCACATGTCTCCTAGATTCCATATAGACCTAACCTCTATGTCACCTGATCCTACTTCATCTTGCTAACATCATCCTACTATGTGGTCTCCTCTGATGGTGCCACGTGCCACCCACAAATGGACTTTTCAGCCATTCAACTAGGTCGATTTTCCCTTCCATCTCATGCCATGTAAGTGCCATGTCAAAATTCTATCCACATAATCATCTCATGTATCATCCATGTATTCCATCCAATATACATGGTGTATGCCACCTCAACATAAGCAGGGGTTCCCACTGAGTCCTGGTCCTCTGCACAAATCAAAAAAATCTCATTATATGAAATGTTTATGGATCCACACCAAACTCCCCATCATACCTCCATATTAGGATTCCATCACGCCACTGCACGGAGATGCGAATGAGGCCTAGGCCCAAACTATGCATGGCACGATGGAAATTACTCTGTGTCATGTGATGAGAGGATGTCTTGTCATGCACCTTCTATTAACATGCCACTTAAATAAATTTACCAAATGATGAAGGGGAGTGACACATAGTTAAGCACTAATTCCAAAATTAACACATAATTTACCTTTATACTTAATAATTAAACATCTTAAGTGATGAATAAATTGTGATTAGTGTGATGCACAATTTCCTCCACTCCTCTGTAATTTTTTGAAGGCCTTTGTATTTTTAAGGTGACATAATCGACACAAATTTGAATCTGAGCAAAACCCATGCATAACATTCGACAACCTAATTGGACTTTGTTCATGGCCAAGTATCATTCGGGTGTAGATATTTTTACAGGAACGAACCCTTGTGCCAACACAAGACCTTTAATGCATCATGTGCATTCAATCTCATGAAATGAATTTATTAACCTAGTCTTTAAGCATATAGAGAGCCCCTTCAATAATCTCTCAATAGCAGACACCGCAATCATAATAGCACACGACCATGGCATTACATAAACCATAATATCTTTAACTGAATTGATAAACATTCATACAATGCATTGACCATAGGTCTCCCAACAACCTTTACATAACATATGTTTATGGCATTTACACATGTCATATAATGAGGTCAAGCACTAACAAATAGCTATTCATGTCAATTAATCAAGCACAAGCATATAAGAACCCTACAACTCAGGAACATATCGTAACATTTTAACAACAAGTTTCCTTAGTCTTTTGACATAAAAAATCCTTGGTTATATCGACATCCAACCCATGGGATTTCACACACCATAACACTCTAGTTAAATGTGTCAATCATTCATACATGGCCATGGAAATACCTCTGCTCTTGATGAATGCAAATGAAACCACATACCATATCATACGAACTAAGGGACCTCAAGAATCCATGCACCTAACTACCTCGTCCATTCAAACAAAGCTAGTGGGCTCCAACAAGGTTATGAACCATGATATTCACAACATGGTATATTACAAAAACCTTATACCATAACTAGCTAGCTAAGTCATATTAAATAGCTATGTATATTCATGTAATAACAATGTAACTCATTAGGGTAGTAATTGCACATAGGTCCATAACTTTATCATGATCATGAGGGCATATAAAGAAAGCACTCACTATGAGAAAATAGAGATCGCAACAATCACCCAAAGGTGGGACTAATCCATACACATAGACATATTAAACAACATGTAATGTATTGATATAGTTGCAACCACAAAGCTCAAGTAACTTATAATTATCACATATACATGGGTTTGTTGATCAATTATGATTAAATTGTGAATCATGGATCCTTATATAAATAACATAGGGTTAAATAATTGGTCATGAATCCAATAAGGCATATTACAATCTGTAGACTATCATGCATAATCCATAATAATTATTTGAACTAGTCTGATATTGTTGGCAACTGAATGAGGTATTTCCTATCTCCACCCAACCATAGGCCTACTACATTGCAACATTTCTTGCAGCTAACCACCCCCAAGCCAGATCCATGGTTTGAGGAATTACTTATACCAAGGAAGTTTGCACCAATAGTTCATTCATTCAATCATTGAACTTCATACATCCCACACACAAGCTTAGACAACAAACTTTGAAACATAGTTAGGGGAAAAGGTGCCTAGAGTCACGAAGCATAAGATTTAGGTCAAAAAGCACTCACTTCAAGTTATGACTCAATAATCAACCCAACTCTTCTCCCAATAAGCTATTTCATACCTCCAGCACTACGCATGTTTTCTCACTTTTGTCTTGAACACCTCCTCATACTAGTTGGAACCAATGTCCAATGAGCAAGAACATAGGATGAGTCACCAAATTTTACTAAAGAACTTCCCTCTCTACTCCACTCATGTTTTTTCTATCTCATTTTTGCCCCCAATGAGTGTTATCTCCTTGCATTTTCCTTTGAGTCCTATCGTATTCTTGTGCGAGTGCGTCACTTCCTTCTCTTCATGCCCTAACGTGAAACACCCATACTTTTCAATCCCCTCTTTGCCTTGTGTTAGGTGGTTGCTTTCTGATTTCTCCCTCCTTACGTGAGTATGGGTCTATTCTCAACATGCCATAGGTGCCCAACATGCATACAACATGTGTAACCTACCGACACACCAAAAATAACCATCTCTTTTAATTTGGCTGGTAGGAGTTATAGCTTTAGGAAAAATAGACAAACACGAAGCTCCCTCAAACCAAGGATCCATAGGGCTCTCCAAAATTAAGGTGATTTAATTAATTAAAATAATAGTAATTATATATGTTTAATTAGAGGCCCAATCGGCGGTGTCTTTCCACACTAGCGTTACAATCACAATCAACATTACAATAAGCACAATTATAATAGGGGGATGTTACACCTCCAAAGACCCACATATGCTTATAATCTATTGTATTCCTCTTCAAAGGATAAATTTGGTTAAGGAGTCTATAGATGATACTAAAGATGGACAAAAATCATAATGTAGTGATAAAGTAGCTTGAAAGAAAGATTTCAATAGGAACTTCTTATGAATAGATTTCGATTGGCTTGACTTTATCATTTGGGAGGCCCTTTAGTGTGCTAAAAAGATGTTTTTGTTATGGTGTTGGTTAAGGTTTATAGTGTTGATGATTTGAAAATGATAATTATATAATTTGTTATTTATTAGGATATTTTTAGAAATTAAAAATCAAAGTTATAATATTATTGGGTTTATTTTGTAGGTAAATCTTATTTTTGGTGATTTAAGGTTTTGAAACATATAAAATTTATTTTGGATATTAAATAATAATTTTTGAGGTCAAAATTTTGATTCATTGTTATTGTTTTACTCATTACATTATAATAAAAACATTTTAGAAGAGAGCCCCCCTTGTCTATTTATAGAGGAGATGGGTAGTTAGAGGTTTTAGTAGATATTATTTTAGGGAAAAACGTTGTGGATGGAATTTCAATTCATTTTCATTGTTTATTCATTACATTATAAAAAAAAGACCTTCTAATAGTGGTTTTTTTGGCCCCCACAAAAATTTCCCTTGGCCATTTATAAAAAAGATTACTAGTGGAGGTGGGTTTAGCATATCTTTTTGTGTCAGTGTAGTGCACTTAAATCATATTAAGTGCACTAATGTGTTGATATTTATGGTGCATTGATCAATTGAATAATCATTATAGCTAATCCATGATTAAAGCCTTTGTTGTTTTCATTTTAAACCTCTAATGAGTGCATGAATAACTTACAAGCACATTGATGCACTAGTATCAACAAGGTGAGTGAAGTTTAGACATTTTTCTTTATAATATTGGTTTTTATTTAAAAAAATACCAAAGATATATCTATGTGTTCTTGGAAGAAGCATTATTTCATTCATTATGTAGGTGCATTAGAAAACATTTTATTATTTTAAAATAACACATTAACAACATAGCTAAGAAGGCTATGGAAGTAAAGGGAAATAGATAAAACTAGTTATATGACCACTCTCACAAAGAACACCAGATTTAGAAACCATACTATAACTGCAATTTTGGAAAAAGGGTAACAAAGAAGATACAACAACATGAAAATGGATAGTAGATCAACCTGAATGACAATCTTGTGATAGAGGGATGGGATAAGGAGATAAGAGATAAGGGGAACACATAACTAATACATGATAAGGACACAATATTCCTAACCAAAACAAACATGAATTGAAGAATCATTATGACTAATCCATGATTAAAGCCTTTGATGTTTTCATTTTAAACCTCTAATGAGTGCATCAATAACTTACAAGCACATTGATGCACTAGTATCAACAAAGTGAGAGAAGTTTAGACATTTTGATTTATAATATTGGTTGTTATTTAAAAAATTACCAAACATGTTTCTATGAGTTCTTGGAAGAAGCATTATTGCATTCATTATATAGGTTCATTAGAAAACATGTTATTATTTTAAAATGACACATTAGCCACATAGCTAAGCAGATTATGGAAGTAAAGGGAAATATATAAAACTAGTTATATAACCACTCTCACAAAGGACATTATATTTAGAAACCATACCATAACTACAATTTTGGAAAAAGGATAACAGAGAAGCTACAACAACATGAAAATGGATAGTAGATAAGCCTGAATGACAAGCTTGTGATAGAAGGATGGGATAAGGAGATAAGAGATAAGGGGCATACATAACTAATACATGATAAGGACACAATAGGCCTAACCACAACTATGATCATACAAAACATACTAAATAAGCTAACTTTTAATGGGAGCCTTGGATAATATTTTACATGAATTATAAGTTGAGACCTCAATGGATAAGAATTTACAATTCAGATATGTGGGCCATTAGATGGTGAAAAAATGTTATAAAGATATGGAAAGTGGCATTAAGTATAAAGAGATATAAGAGCTCCAATAATGAATAACAATAATAGAATAGATAACTTGATACATGTTCCTCAATATAAAGAGTCGGGGAAAGTTACTTAAGAAAGAAATAATATGGTTAGATTAACTAAAAAAGAATGTGATCAAAGCATCTAACAAGTTTTCACACTTAAAATTTGAGTAGAACTATTAAAAAAAGTTAAAAATAATATTTAAAAACTTACTTTTCTTTTTTCTACTCCAAAAATATTCATATGTATAATTGAAATCATAATATTTTTGAATACTATTAGTTCTTTTAAAAATACTTTTAATAATACATCTTTTTTCTTAAGACTTGTTTATTATTTCAAAATTCTCCATAATAATATGTTTAATTTACATAATTAAATTAAAAAAAATAATGTTTTCAATATATTTCATCTTAAAGCATACTACTCTCTAATAAACATAAAAAAGGAAAAATATCCTACACTCCCTCATATATATTGAAAAATGAAAAATATCCCACAGCATTTTGGAAGATAGATATTATGGATAAATAGAACATGTTTATAATGGAAGAATTTACATGTCTATAAATCAAAGAATAAAATTTTCCCATAAAATGCACTTTATATGTCATTGCATCGAGAGGTGCACTACAACCCAATATAAGGGAGATGTGTAAGTGTTAGACATTAGATGTAATGTATGTATGCCAATATTTTATAAATTTTGTCCCCCATTGATGAGTCTCACCTATTATTTTAACAAGCATTCGACACACACAGGGATCATCACACTATGTTAAAAATAAATACATGTGGTGAACAAATCCTCAATCATCAACAATAGTTTCTCCATGGTCCACTTCGATATGAATATTCATACTGTAGATCACTACTTCCTTCCTTCTTTATTAGATTCCGAGTGGGAAATCTCTGTACATCTAACTTCCGGGAGAAATCGAGTTTTATAAACATTAGATCTATTACAGCATTTTTTGATATATATTTTGACCGGTATTACCTTTCCTAGAATATAAAATGCTGCCCCCACACTTTTATATATGATTTCTTCACCACCTCTCTTGACCAATTCAATTGATGCTTCATAATAAGAATTATTTAATCTTTAACTTAATTTACGTCTAATTTTAAAACAGAATTCAGAAGTGCGTGAATGAGTCTCACAAAAACATTTTATTAAGTTTTAAAACTATACATGAATAGGTTTCACAAGTATCGATACAAGTTCCTTAAATATGTAATTGAATATAGACAATGATCGAGAGACAACTTTTATCAAGTTTTAAAAATATAATCTTTTGTTATTGACATTGAAATTTATAAAATATGTAAGCAAATTTAGACTTTGAGGTAAAGAAATGAAAATCCAAATCACACTAGTAAGTGCGGATAAAGCCAAAAAATAAGATGAATTATCAATTGCATTTTAATTGTTTTAGTTTTGGTTTATGAATTTTCAAAAAAAAAACTATGTGGCATACTTCATATTGTCAAATCAAAGTTTTCTATTAGGTCCCCATAATACTAGTGATTCCTCCATTACTATTGTCATTGTATCCCTTATTGTTATTATTGTGCCCCATAGAATCCCACTATTGTTATTTTTGTGCCTTTATATTATTATTGTTAGGTCGGCTTGGTTATATTGTGACCCCTTAAACTCCTATATATAGAAAGGAGGTTTTGTCATTTGTATCATCCAAGAATTGTTCATTTGTGTAATGTAAAGGAGGTTTCCCCCTCAAAGAGGCTGAATTCTAAGGCGTTGATCTATCTTTTCTATCCTTTGTGAGTTGGTTTCATAACATTTGGTATTAGAGCTTTTGGATTCTAGGGTTTCGTTGCTCCAAACAGGTCATTGTGAAATTTTCGCTATAACTTTTTTTCTGCGACGTTTCAGAAGGAAAAAACAAAACACATTTGAGAAGAAATCTTGCTGAACCTCAGATTTGAATTTCATATCTTGTCTTGCTATATTTTCGGAGATATGATCTGAGGAAGTTAGGGTTTTTGCAAGCTCCAGAATTTCATCTAAAACAGGTCATTGTGGAATGTTCACTATAACACTTTCTCTACGAAGTTTCAGAAGCTAAAACAAAAACCCATTTAATAAGAAATCGGTTTGAACCTCGGCTCATAATTTTAGATCCTGTCTCGCTATATTTTTGGAGATATAATATGAGGAAGTTAGGGTTTTTACAGACCCCCGAATTACATTCAAAATAGGTCACTTTGGGAAAATCGTCATAACTTTCTCTTTGAGAATCAGATTGAATTTTTGCAAGAAGTTGCAGAAAGAGGATGGACTGTAGTTTTTTGGGTACCATTTTTAGAACCTAAAGTCAAAATAGTGACCCGCGGCACGTCTTACAAGTTAGCTCTACTGAAAAAGTCTATACTCAGACCATCGTGGGAGATTTGGAATAACTCTTCATTGGAGAATCCAATCTTGATCAGACTTGTGGAGTTAGAAATATTACTCAGAGGGTTACCACAGGAAGAAATTTTATACCTTGGAGATCCAAAATTATAGAAATACATCAAATTCAATATCAAGCTCCTACAAAGTGAAAAAAAAAGTTGTGTAGTTTTTTTTTAAATTTTTGCATAAGCTTGGTTTGAAAATTTAGTTTGAAGGAATTAAAAGGGCATAGTGAAGCATTATTATCGGTAATTGATGCCTCGAAGAAATAAAATGGAAACACCTAGTAAGCAACTTGAAAGCTCTAGCATGACTCATGAAGTAGAGGAAGAAATGCAACATGATATATCAAAATTACGAGACCAAGTGCAACAAATGTCAGTCGCACAAAAAATAACAAAATTTAAGATGGATGGTTTAAAGAAAGACGTAGAAGCTAATATGTATGGCGTGGAAGTTCAGATGGATGGTTTAAAGAAAGGCGTGGAATTTAAGATGGATGGTTTAAAGAAAGGCATATAAGCTAAGATGAATGATGTGGAAGCTAAGATGGACATCATGGAAGCTAAGATGGATGGCGTGGAAGCTATGATGGGCGATTTGAAGATAGATTTGAAGACAAGCATGGAAGATTTGAAGATAGATTTGAAAAAGTTTCTACAAGAAATGCTTACTAATGGTGAAAGGGTAGTAAAGGAAACTCATGATGAGAACAAAATAAATGTTAATCATGATTTCATAGACTCTAACATTGGATCGAAAAACTGCCATGTTCCAAAGATCTATATGAGGAAGTTTGATGGCAAGGATCTCGAAACATGGATACTACAAATGGAGCAATTTTATGATCTCCATAATGTGCAAAACACACAAGGTATGCATTGCAACTTTTTATTTCGAACCAAATCAATTTGTATGGTATCGATGGCTTTGTTCTCGTAAACAAATTGTCACTTGGGCTATTTTTACAGATGAAATGATAGCACATTATGAGAATACAAAAAGCAACACATCTTTTAGCCAATTGATAAATCTCAAACAAAAGGGTTCAATGATGGAGCACATTGAGGACTTCCAAAAATTGAATATAAGGGTAAAAGATATTCCAGAGGAGCATAGGATTGATGTGTTCATAGGTACTTTAAAATATAACATCCAACATGAAGTTCACCTTTGGGAACCAGATTCATTGGAGAAGGCATTCAGGTTGGAAAGAAAAATTATGGCAACAAGGAAGCCTACCACTCACAATCATAAAGATGGAAGTTATGCTACCCCTAGCCATCCACAACCTACAAGGTTGACACCACAACAATTGGAAGAAAAAAGAGCAAAAGGGCTTTGCTACAGTTGTGATAGAAAATACACTAAAGGTCATAAGTGTGCTCAGAAGAAATTATCTTACATAGATTGTGAAGAGAAGGAAAAAAAGGAACAAGAAATGCCAAAAGAAGAGGATATACACCAGGAACAAACCCTGGA
>CM062806.1:754536821-754568250 GCA_031772625.1 Pinus tabuliformis
ATGCATTTTCATGTGGTTTCTCTTGGCGAGAAATGTTCCTACTTGGGACAATTTGCAGAGGTTTCATAATATTGGCCGTTGATGGTGCTCCCTCTGTAAATCTAATTTCGAATCAATTGATCATATATTTTCTAATTTCCTTTTTTATTGTCAGATCTAGAACTTGTGTAGTGTAGTGTTTGGGCAAGGATGTGTTTGGAATTTTTTTGAGGAAAAGTGATGGTCTTGGGTACAAAGAAGAATTAATAAATCATATAAATATTTTACTCTGCTTATTTTTTGGGGCGTTTGGTTAGTTAGAAACAAATAAATTTTCGAAAATAAACCATTCTCTCTGGAGTTGTTGGGTCCCTATAATACTAGTGATTACCCCATTACTATTGTAGTTATACCCCTTATTTATATTGTTGTGCCCCTATTACCCCCATATTGTTATTTCTGTGCCCCATAGAATCCCTCTATTTTTATTTTTGTGGCTTTATATTATTATTGTTAGGTCGGCTGGATTATATTGTGACTCCTTAGACTCCTATATATAGAAAGGAGGTTTTGTCATTTGTATCATCCAAGAATTGTTCATTTATGTAATGTAAAGGAGGTTGCCCCCTCGAAGAGGCTGAATTCTAAGGCGTTGATCTATCTTTTCTATCTTTTCTTGAGCTGGTTTCATAACAATTGGTATCAGAGCTTTGGATTCTAGGGTTTCGCTGCTCCAAACAGGTCATCGTGGCATTTTCGCTATAACTTTTTTTTGTGACGTTTCAGAAGTCGAAAAAAAAACCCATTTGAGAAGAAATCGCGCTGAACCTTGGGTCCGAATTTCAGAGCTTTTCGCGCGATATTTGCGGAGATATGATCTGAGGAAGTTGGTCTTTTTGCAGACTCCTGAATTACATTCAAAACAGGTGACCTGGGGAAAATCGTCATAACTTTCTCTCTGGGATCGGATTGAAATTTCGTAAGAAGGTACAGAAAGAGGACGGACTGTAGTTTCTTGTGTGTGTGTTTCAGATTCAAAGGTTGAAACAGTGACTCGTGGCACGTCGTACAAGTTCGCTCTACTGAACCAGTCTAAAAGCAAGTCACTGTGGGAGATTTCACATAACTCTTCCTTGGAGAATCCAATTTGGCTCAGACTTGTGGCATTGGAAAGAGGACACAGAAGGCTACTACAGGTAGCAATTTCAGAATTGGATGATTCGAAATTACAGAGATACATCAGATTCAATATCAGGCTTCTATAAAGTGAAAAAAGGTGTGTAGTTTTTTTTTTTTAATTTTTGTGTAAGCTTGGTTTAAGGAATTCAAAGGGCATAGTAAAGCATTATTATCGGTAACTGATGCCCCGAGGAAAGAAAATGCAAACACCTAGTAAGGAACCTGAAAGCTCTAGCATGACTCATGAAGAAGAGGAAGAAATGCTACATGATATATCAAAATTACAAGAACAAGTGCAACAAATGTCACGCTCACAAAAGCTAACAGAAGCTAAGATAAGTGGCGTGGAATCTAAGATAAATGGCATGGAATCTAAGATAAAGGGCATGGAAGCTAAGATGGAGGATTCAATGGCAAATTTGAAGATAGATTTGAAGACAGACATGGAAGAATTGAAGAAGTTGCTACAAGAAAGGGTCACTAATGGTGAAAAGGTAGTAAAGGAAACTCATGATGAGAACAAAAGAAATGTTAATCATGATTCCATAGACGCTAATGTTGGATTGAAGAATCACCATATTCCAAAAATCGATATGAGGAAGTTTGATGGCAAGGATCCCGCCACATGGATATTACAGATGGAGCAATTCTTCGATCTCAATAATGTGCAAAATGCACAAAAGGTACGTATGGCAACTGTATATTTGGAACCAAATCAGTTTGTATGGTATCAATGGCTTTGCTCTCGTAAACAATTTATCACTTGGGCAATTTTTACGGAAGAATTGATAGCACATTATGAAGATACAAAAAGCAACACTTTTTTTAGCCAATTGATAAGTCTCAAACAAAAGGGTTCAGTAATGGAGCACATTGAGGAGTTCCAAAAATTGAACATAAGGGTAAAAGATATTCCAGAGGAGCATAGGATTGATGTGTTCATAGGGTCTTTAAAGGATAATATCCAACATGATGTTCGCCTTTGGGAACCTGATTCATTAGAGAAGGCATTCAGGTTAGCAAGAAAAATGGAAAGCAAAATTATGGCAACCAGGAAGCATACCACTCACAACTATAAAGACGGAAGTGTTGTTGCCCCTAGTCTTCCACAACCTATAAGGTTGACACCACAACAATTGGAAGAAAAAAGAGCAAAAGGGCTTTGTTACAGTTGTGATAGCAAATACACTAAAGGTCATAAGTGTGCTGAGAAGAAATTATTCTACATAGATTGTGAAGAGGAAGAAGAAAAGGAGCAAGAAAGGTCAAAAGAAGAAGATATACTCCAGGAACAAAGCCTAGATGAAGAACAAATAAATCCGACCATATCTTGTAATGCATTGGCGGGAATTACCACTCCTCAAACCATCAAGATAGAAGGACAAATCAAGAAGAAAAAGGTAATAGTGTTGATTGATTCAGGAAGCACCCACAATTTTATTCATTGTAGGGTAGCAAAAGAATTGAATTGCTTCCTATATCCAGCACCAGAGTGTCAAGTGATGATTGCAAATGGAGGAACAATAAATTGCTCTGGAAAGTGCCATAATATCAAGCTATCCATGGGAGAATATGTATTGACTAGCCCAATGCTTTCCATTCCAATGGGAGGTGCTGATGTTGTACTAGGAGTCCAATGGCTACAATCCTTGGGTACAATAGCTTTTAATTTTCAAGAACTTTTCATCAAATTTTCTACGGAAGGAAAGGAAGTTGAATTAAGGGGTATTGCAGGGAAACCAGGAAAGATAATCAGCTCTAATGGCATGACAAAGCTTCTAAAAAGGAGCAAAGAGGTGTAATTGCACAATTATGTTCGCTAGATGTTTCCACATTGGAATCATCTATTTCTCCAGATCTCCAAAAAGTCCTGGACAATCATTCCAAGGTATTTGAGACTCCCAAAGGTCTCCCACCTATGCGTGATCATGATCATGCTATTCATCTGATTCCAGGAAGTGTTCCTCCAAACATCAGGCCGTACAGATATCCCTATGCCCAAAAAAGTGAAATTGAACGTATGGTTGCAGAAATGCTAGAGGCTGGTATAATTCAACCAAGTCAAAGTTCTTTCTCAGCTCCAGTAGTATTGGTGCACAAGAAGGATGGATCATGGCGCATGTGTCGGATTATAGGGAGCTCAACAAGCTCACTATTAAAGATAAGTTCCCCATTCCTGTTATTGATGAATTACTGGATGAATTGCATGGATCAATTTACTTCACCAAGTTGGATCTTCGTTCGGGATATCATCAAATCAGAATGAAGATTGAAGACATTCCGAAAACGGCATTTAGAACTCATGAGGGTCATTATGAATTTTTGGTCATGCCTTTTGGCCTTACCAATGCACCTTCAACATTTCAAGGTTTGATGAATTCAATTTTCAAACCATTCCTTAGAAAATTTGTGTTAGTATTTTTTGATGATATACTAATCTACAGCAAGTCTTGGAAGGATCATGTTGAACATGTTGACAGGGTGCTACAACTATTGGAGGAGAAACAATTATATGCAAAAAGATCCAAATGTTTCTTTGGAGTCCAGGAGGTGGAATATTTGGGTCATATTGTATCTCATGAAGGAGTTAAGGTAGACCCTAGCAAAATTAAAGCCATTAAGGAATGGAAAATCCCCACATCCATAAAGCATCTGCGAGGATTTCTTGGGTTGACAGGGTATTATCGCAAGTTTGTTAAGAATTATGGGAGAATAGCAGCACCTCTAACAACATTATTGAAGAAAGATTCATTTTCATGGACTCCGGAAGCAACAAAGGCCTTTGAACATCTTAAAGAGGCAATGTGCCAAGCACCGGTCTTAGCTACACCGGACTTCACAAAAACCTTTATTGTGGAATGTGATGCTTCAGGAAATGGAATTGGTGCTGTTCTAATGCAAGATGAAAGACCCATTGCTTTTGAAAGTCGTCCAATCAAGGGAAAGTTTTTAAGCAAAGCTATTTATGAGAAGGAAATGTTGGCAATACTCCATGCACTTAAGAAATGGCGACCCTACCTAATGGGAAGACACTTCAAGGTAAAAACGGATCATGATAGCCTTAAATACTTTTTAGAACAAAGATTATCCTCTGAAGAGCAACAAAAGTGGGTCACAAAGATGTTGGGTTATGACTTTGAAATCATCTACAAAAAAGGGAAGCAAAATGTGGTGGCAGATGCACTCTCAAGAAAGGATGAGGATGTGGAAGCATTGTTGTGTGCCATTTCTATTATCCAACCAGATTGGATAAACGAAGCAAGGGAGGAATGGAAGAATGACGAAGAAGTGTGGGCACTTATTCGAAAGCTACAACAAGATTCCAGTACTTCTGATACATTTAGCTGGCAAAATGATTCGTTATGGTACAAAGATCGCTTATACCTCTGTAAGAATTCCCAGCTAAAACAAAAGATTCTTATGGAATTGCACACTTCTCCCTTAGGAGGGCACTCAGGATTTTTAAAAACTTACCACAGGGTTAAGAAGGAATTTTTTTGGGATGGCCTTAAATCAGATATTCAAAAGTTTGTGGCGGAATGTTTGGTTTGCCAGCAAAATAAAGTTGAAACAATTAAGACACCAGGTCTATTACAACCTTTATCCATTCCAAGCCAACGTTGGGAGGAGGTTTCAATGGATTTTATCACAGGTTTACCCAAGTCTGAGGGAAAGAGTGTCATCATGGTGGTAGTTGACAGACTTACCAAGTATGCACACTTTTGTGCATTATCACATCCATTTAAAGCCAGTACAGTTTCTACTGCATTTATGGAAACAGTTCAAAAGCTACATGGAAACCCAAAGATTATTGTAAGTGACAGAGATCCCATTTTCACTGGAAATTTTTGGACAGAATTATTTTCTTGTCTTGGTACTCAGTTAGCTCATAGCTCATCTTATCATCCTCAATCTGATGGGCAAACTGAGATAGTAAACAAATGTTTGGAAGGATATCTTCGTTGCTTTGTATCTGATAAACAGACACAATGGGTCAAATGGTTGCCTCTGGCTGAATGGTGGTATAACACTTCCTTCCATACAGCAACAAAAATGACCCCATTTATGGCACTTTATGGGTATCAACCACCATCCATCACATCATATTTAAGAGAAAATTCTAAGGTTCAGGCAGTGGAACATCACATCGAACATCAACAACAAGTCCTCCAACTCTTAAAGGATAACCTCGTGTTGGCACAAAATAGAATGAAACAACAGGCAGATCAACATCGCAGTGAAAGAAGTTTTGATGTAGGTGATTGGGTATTCCTACGGCTACAACCATATAAGCAAATGTCCCTAAAGCAAGCTAAGAAGGATAATAAATTATCACCAAAGTATTATGGTCCGTACAAGGTGTTGCAAAAGATTGGTACTATGGCATACAAATTGGAGCTTCCTGCAGCTTCTCGATTGCACCCAGTTTTCCATGTTTCATGTTTAAAGAAGGTTATAGGTGACAAGCTCCCAATTCAAACAATATTGCCAGAACTTGACGAGGAAGGAAAAATTATATTGGAACCGGAAGCAGTCACAGAAACAAGAACTCGACAGCTACGAAATCGATCAATTTCAGAGTATCTTATCAAGTGGAAGAACTTATCCGCTGAAGATTCCACATGGGAGGATGAGAATTTTATGCAGAAGTATCCAGAACTACTCAAGCGTTGAGGACAACACTTTTTTGAAGGAGAGGGGCATGTTGGGTCCCTATAATACTAGTGATTACCCCATTACTATTGTAGTTATACCCCTTATTTATATTGTTGTGCCCCTATTACCCCCATATTGTTATTTCTGTGCCCCATAGAATCCCTCTATTGTTATTTTTGTGGCTTTATATTATTATTGTTAGGTCGGCTGGATTATATTGTGACTCCTTAGACTCCTATATATAGAAAGGAGGTTTTGTCATTTGTATCATCCAAGAATTGTTCATTTATGTAATGTAAAGGAGGTTGCCCCCTCGAAGAGGCTGAATTCTAAGGCGTTGATCTATCTTTTCTATCTTTTCTTGAGCTGGTTTCATAACAAGAGTGGTGGAAATTAATGCAATTACCATTCTCTCTCACTTTCCTCACCTATTTGTTTCTTCCAAGAATAGGCTTGTGATCTCGAAGGAGCCTAATAAATCCCATCCATGGGGGGTGTTTTGATGGAGCTGAGTAGGGGGAAATATTCACTTGTGGTGGTGGTTTCATTCTCTTTCTATTTGATCAAAATTTTTATAAAGTTAGCATGGGGTTAGAGAGGAGCATAAACAATATGGCAGAATTGTTATCTTACCTTTTTTTATTGGATTTTTCTCGGGAGAAGGGTTGTGATCAAATCCAAGTGTTTGATGATTCTTTGTTGGTCATCATTTGAGTTAATGAAATTAAAAAATGTTGCAGTTTACACCTTAGCCATATTTTGGAGGTTTTATAGAGAATCAAGCTTTCTTATGTTTCTTTTTCTTACACTCATATTTTTGAGGATCACAATAGGGAAGCAGGCATATTATCTAAGGAAGCCTTCAATTGGATTAGGGGCTTTAGTGCATAGGTACAACCATAGTTCCTATTTTATGGATGACTTTGGTGCATAGGAACAAGCATAGTTCTTATTTTCTCACCATTCTTTTTCTTTATTTCTATATCATGATGTTAGGTTTTGAACCTATTGTTGTAGCCAATAAGGCCGAAACTATGTTTTTTTTGTTAGTATGATTTTAAGTGTAGCTACCCTATTTTTTTTCATTGAGCTTTATGAGAGGGCCTCTGAGCGTGTTTGATGTAACTATGTATATAGTTTTTGGATAGTATGGTATTTTCTGCATGACCACTTTTGGTTCGGGGCAAATCCATCATGAATATATACTCATATATGTATTTGCAAAAAGTAATTTTGTTAAAATTCATAAATGAAATTACAATTTTTCCTTGGGAGAAATAAAATAGTGTGCATTGATTTCAGCGTAAGCACATAAAAATTATTGACGACATGCATTGATTTATGTGTTACAATAATTCAACCATAGATAAACTACTCAATTTTTCATCTTACATAAAATGTTCACTTACTTGAAATGTTCGATTCTTGAAATTGTAAACTATTTGTAGTTTACTACATTCTTATTATTCTTGTTTTCCATGATTCAACAATGTTAGTCACTTTGCATACGAACGAGGTAATAGAAAACAACTACCATTGAAACTTATTTGGGGCATAACACTTTATATGTCACAATGATTGACTTTGGAGAAAGGTACTATTAATATTGAAGACCAAAAGAGACAATGTATGGGGTTTACTAAAATAGCTCGAGTTAAAGATTTGAATGACCTATGATTTCAATCACCCTTTTCATATGATCGATACGAAAAAATGGCAAAAATAAGAGGTGTGAAAATAAGAACAGTAGAAGAAAATAGTTTAAGATTGATCGCAATGAATGCTATTTGTACTTGACTACATTCTTATTAGTTACATTTTTATTATTCAACATCGTTACATTAACACTTTGTATTCAAAAAATTGATTTCCACATTTTTCATCATTGAAGTTATTAACAATCTCTATCATCTCAACAACCTAAGGTAACCGAGCAAAATTTAAAATTAAAATAACTAGATTAATCTTAAACATATTTAGCATATTTAAAGTGATCAAAATAATTATATATTCATCAAATTTTGTGTGATCACGCACATTTGAAACCAACCTAGATCCATCTTAACCCCAGATCTATCAAGCATTGAGAGAGATCAAATCTCTGGACGTGCGAACCTCATTTTTAGTGCAAAACCTGAGGAAAGATTTACAGATTTGCAGATTTGATCCCTCTCAGTGCTTGATAGATTCAGGGTTAAGATGGATCTAGACTGGTGCTTATTCTTCAACATAATTCGATAGGTTTGTATATATGAATATAATATTAAATATTATGTAAAATTAAAAATATTATTATATAAAATTCAACATATTTTACAACTTAATATGAGAAAACTATTGTAGTGTCCATAAAATAAAATAAAATGATAATAAAAAAATAATGTGTAATCAGAAGCATAAAATCTGAGAATGTATAATCAATAATGAAAAAACCAATTAAATTATATATATATATATATATATATATATATATATATATATATATATATATATAATTAGAAATAAGAATATATGGGATATATGTGTAAATTATAAATAATGGAGTTGTCTATAATGCAACTTTTTGGAGTTTCTGGTGTTGGAATCCGGTGGAAAAATTTGAGGTGAAATCTTGATTTGTATTATTTAAAATAATTTTTTGACTGTATATATGGATTCAACAACATTAAAAACCCCTAGGGCACTTCTATTGTGCAGGATTTACCCATCAATCTTGTGATTTCAATGAACTTGGCTGGATTTTAGAGAAATTAAACCGAAAAAATCTATGCGAAATCCACTAGAAAAACTTTCAAAAAATAGCACTAAAGACAACTCCATAAATAATGGTTATAAATTAAAATTCACTTTATCTATATATTAAAATAATGATTTATATTTGTAATCATTATATTTTAAAATTTTATATTTAAATTTAGTTAATAAATATATACAAATTTAATATTTATAATAATATATATATATTTTTTAACTATATATTTATCGATGCAATTTTCATGTTATTTAAAAATGTACCTGAGTTGATGGGGAGAAAGTAATTAATAAAAAAATTTAATGTTAAATAATATTGTTTATTTATTTATAAATAGTTTTATATTAAAAAATTAAATTTTTTAAATATTTAATGTGTAATTGAAATATAATAATAATTAATTATAATTTTAATAAATATAAAATTGACATATAATAATAATTATTTTTAATTTTAATAGAATAAATATAAATTCATCCTAACGTTAAATTTATTATATATAAATCAAATCTTTTAAATTCAAAATTATTTTTAAATTAAATAATAAAATTTATATTAAAATAAATTTTAAGTAGTTGTCTATAATGCGACTTTTTGGATGCCTTTCCGGTGGGTTTTTCCGGTCAAAATCCGGCAGCAATTTATTGGAATTGCAAGTTTGATAGCTAATTTCTGCACAATCAAAGCATCCCAGGGGTTTTCGAGGGTGATATACAGTTAAAAAACCATTTTAACTGCAACAAATCAAGATTTAACCTCGATTTCTTCCACCGGATAGTCCAAATTTTAATATATAACCATTAAAAAACAAACTAATAAAATAAAAATAAAACATACTTAGAAAAATATTTAGAATAACGTATACCTATTAAAAGAAATTAATAAAAACCAAAATGAAGTATTAATAACTTAAAACACGGAAAAACTAGGGGTCAAATTTTAATGATTTAAAATGTTTAAGTCTGTATTTGACTTTCCAAACATGTTTAGTTTAGCACACGAGCAATGTATGGGTTTCTAAGTAAGAAAATATTGACTTAATGCTAAATTAGTATTGTTTTTTAATAAATAAGTCGTCACACTTGTCTGTCGTAAATAAATTAATAAATGGGTCGTTACACTTTTTAAAGTTTTATTTAAAAAATTGTTTCTTAAAAAAAATAATAAATTGCTTGTCACACGTTTTGAAGTTTTATTTTGAAATTTGTGTTTTTGGAGTTTTATCATAAAATTTGTTTTTCTAAAAAAATTAGTACATGGTTTATTATATTTTTTTGAGATTTGTTTTAATAAAAATATTTTAAGTTAAATATGGTAAAATTTTCTGTTATATGATTTTTTAGATTAAAAAAAAAAGCTCTTCTTTATATAATATAGATAATAAAAACCTAAATTCAGAAATTAAATATAGTATTAAAAATATAATAAATTTTAAAATCATTATATATATATATATATATATATAAGTATATAAGTTGTAGCTTGATTATGGGTTATAAAGTGAATCGCATACAAATGTACTAAATAAAAAAAATTGTAACACCTCCCGCAAGGGGAAGCAGGTAACAAATAGAGTAGTGGCAGATGGAAATAAACGAGCAAAGCCCACCAAGTAGGAGAAACCAGCCTCCCCGGAACAAACACAAAAATAAACGACCACACCTTAAACAAAGAACCAAATAGGGTGAGAAGGAACCCGGAGCGAGGAGGCTCCTATGGTGCTCCCATGGACTTAAAACAAAAATATATTATTTTCAAATTAATTAATGATTATTTCATTTTCAAACCATTTAATAACTTTCTATCATTTGTTTTATGAAATGATAGTTTAAATTATTTTCACGCAAGTTGTCTTTAACTGTGACTTTTTGTAAAGTTTTATGGTTTATTTTCCTATCTAATTTAAGTAGAATCCCATAGGGATTCTCTGAAATCACATGTTTGATGGGTGAAATTTGCACAACCAAAATGCGCTAGGGGTTTTTTAAGGTGTTGAATCCATATATGCATTCAAAAAGCCAGTTTAAATGACACAAATCAAGATTTCAACACAAAATTTTCCATCCAGAAATCCACCAAAAAGTCACACTTAAAAAAGACTCCATTTCCATATCCATAGCATATGCTTGTGGGAAGCATTGTAGTCATTGAAGTTAATTTTGAATATTTAGAATGAAATCAAAAATAAAATTCAATTACACTTATATTAATTTATTTTTATTTTAGTGAAAGTAATGATATGGAAGTGATATTTTTGGGTGGAAAGTACTTTATAATTTAGTACGGGGGAGATGTTGTAATGTCTTCCTAAAAAAAATGATGTCCTTCAAATAAAATCAAATATAATAAATTAATTTAATTCAATGTATTATATTGTACATTAAATATAATAATGATAAGTGATATTCATAACAATAATATTTCAGAACATACAATTAATAACCACATAAATACTTAGTAAATTTAATTAATCAACATATAATTTTTACAAGTGTTTAGTGTAACTTTTTGGAAGCTTTCCCGGTGGGTTTTTCTGGTCTAATTTCTCTAAAATCTGGTAGGGATTTATTGAAATCACAAGTTTGATGGGTAACTCTACACAATGGAAGTGCCCTAGGGTTTTTCAAGGTGTTGAATCCATATATACTATAAAAAAACCAATTTAAATAACAAAAATCAAGATTTCACCTCAAATTATTTTTTGCCAGAAATCACACTAAAGACAACTCCTAATTCTTATATTAGAAATAAGAATCTCTCTCTCTCTCTCTCTCTCTCTCTCTCTCTATATATATATATATATATAATCATGATATTTCATAACTTTATATTTAAGTTTAATTAATAAGCATGTAAAAACTTAATATTTACCATTTTTTTTAACTCTATATCTATTTATCTTTTTATATATAGTTAATATTATGCATATGAAATTAAAAAATTAAAATAAAAAACTTATAAAACATGTTAATGAAAAATGTCAAATCCATATATTTGTAACTATATGTATGGGTGACAGGAGCGGGACGAGTATTATACAACCTCGAAGAACAAATGGTTTATAACTTTGCTTGGGGTCTAGGAATAACAACAAATAACCAAGCTGAATTTTTAGCACTTTGGAAAGGGTTTCACATTGCCATTAGCAAAGGGATAGGGAAAATATCAATTTTGGGAAACTCTATAGTCATTATTAGTCAAATTTCCATTACGATACCACATAGCAACTCTAGTCTCTCCCTAATTGTCCACATTATTTCTCTCCAATGTTCAAAATTTGAAGAAATTCCCTCCAACACATTGTTATAATTTTAAATGATGAGGTGGACAAGGTTGCTAAGCTGAGCTCTTAGCTTAAGCAAGAAATTATTAAATTCCAAGATGGAGTAAGGGCTATGGCTCCAATCCTATGATCGTAAAATGGATTTAATCCAACATCCTGGATGGTTGCTTGGAATGAAGCTCATGGTAATAAGAACAAAGGAAATAAATGAAGGGAGCTACGTGGAATTCCACTTCCCTGGTATTGTATTCTCAAAAGGCCTTCTGTGTGGTTGGATTAAACTCTCCATGTTACACCCCTTGCACAGAGGAGATACCAACTAGTACAAATGGCCAGGAGGAAGGTTGTGTCTTAATGAGGATCTGAATCTTCTCCTTGTGTTAATGATCTGCCTAAATTCCTTGGAAGCTATGAATATTAATGTTATGGAGCAATCCCTCTACACGAAGATATTCTCTATGGCATGGGAGGATGATTAGAGATTTCGTTTAAGGTTAGAATTAATGTCTTTCCTTGAGGTCTGCCATTGACAAATAGAACAAGCAATGTTAAGTAGGTAGGAAATATAGGCATTTTCTCCATCCCCTTCTTTCCCTCTACATTCAGTTTGCTTGTCCAATAATTGGTTAGTGACTATGGCTAACTTGGAGAGATAGGATCTAGAAGGGGAATTGGCCCATTGGAAGAAATAGGTGGAGAGGTTGTTCAAAATTATGATGGGAATGTATGAACTTACTGTCAAGAGGTTAGAGTTTGTGGAGCAGGAATGGGAGGAGAAAGCTCATGGACCAAAAATTTGAATGGTTACAAGAACGAGTGGAAAGAAAGTTCATTGATATGGAGGAAGAGATAATTCTATTGAAGACTCAATCATGCGAAGTCGCGAGGAACGCTAAGGATGAAGACTTGCAGGGCTTCTTCGATTCGATAATGGACTCAGAGAAGGCTAGTGATGATGGAGCATCGCATGGTGAAGGTCAGTCTCATGGAAAACAGGTAGTAGTGGGGAACAATATTGAAGCTGGCCCTTCTTGGGCACCTTAGTTAATATGATATATGTATTGTAACTTTGAACTTTTCATGGGTCAATTTTGTAAAGCCTGTGGGCGGTTTCAGTGCAAAAGTGTATTACAAAATGTCCATAGAGGCAAGAATTTTTTGTTGTGGTTGTATTGGAACGTTGAAGCAACAAAAGGAACTAAGGCATGTAAATGGTTATGGTGATGAAAATCAACCTTTATAATATAAAAATAGTCATTTTGTTTAAAAAACAATGTTATATGTATTATTAAGGTTTTAACAAAATTAAAAGTAAGAATATTTCTATATATAAAGATGTGAAATTATATAAATATAAATTTAATATTAATTTCATATCTACCAAGTGTCGAGAGTAATCAAATCTCTCAGGTGTAAATGTTTCCTTAAGATTTGCACTAGAACAAGGTTCACATGTTCATAATACTATGCATATCACATTAAAAAATTAAATTATAAAATTATAAAACATGTTAAAGAAAAATTCCAAATCCATATATTTGTAACTATATATTATTAGGGTTAATTAAAAGTAAGAATATTTCTATATATAAATATGTGAATTTTATATAAATATAAATAATATTAACTATGGATTTTCCAAGCACAAAAAATAATCAAATCTCTCTAGTGGCAAACTTTTTGTTAAGTTTTGCACTAGAAAATAGGTTTACATTTTTAGAGTTTTGATTCCTCTTGGTGTTTTATAGATATGGAGTTAAGATAGAAATATGTTGAATATTAATACAATGATTGACTAATTATGGTGTGAATATGATTGTTATTTGATCTCACCTTTTTATCTATAGAAAATACAAATAAAATATCTCAGTGATATTACTAAACGGTGCCCCTCAAACATGCGAATGAATGCTCACACTCCATTCACTTTTGTTCTTTCCTCATGTTATTCTCAATAGTAGTGGATTGATTACTACCTAAAATTGGCCTCAAAGAAGTAAGTAAAAGAAGTAAGATTCTAAAGAAACTCCCTTTGAAATAAGGTCTCTATATCCTCATCCAGATAACTACTTTCTTCATTTTTATGGTAAACAAAGGAACAAAGTGCTCAACCAATGACTTATTTATGCCACCAAATAGTAAATAAATTAATTAATAACTTCCATTAACAATATACTTTAAATGCCCCTTGATGGGGGTGCATCCTAAGAGAAGACAGTGGATGGAGGGTTGTGCCCTTCACCTTTTAAATTGAAGGAGAGTAAATGTGGGGTTGGCATGGTCACCCCCTCACATGCACAAGAATGTGGTACTTAATCACCCTCAATGATATGTATTGTGGTAGATAGACAATAATCAAGGTTCGAGTGAGGAGGTTTGGGCATTTAGAGAGGCAAGGGGTTGTTTCCTTTCCTAGAGAGATTTCAGGATGACAACCTACAGAAGAGTTGGCGACATGGTGTTTGATTTTGCTGGGCCTAGAAGCTTGGATGATAATCTCGGTGAGGGGTGTTGAATACACCATAATATGGGTTTCATGTCGGACTAGCCTGAGAAATTTATGGGAGATAAGAGTGGATGAAGTAGATGAATGTGGACATGAAGGGAGAAAATACCTAGTCGAGCTTGAACTTTGGGATGTAGCTGATCCAACCAAGAGTGCTATACCTCACTTGGCATGGAATATAAGGGTTTCTCTCTACCATAATTGGGTAATTATTAGACTTAAAGGAAATTATCTATTTTTATATGGTTTATCTTTGGAAAGTTGTTCAATTGTCTAGAGAACTAGAGAAAGATTTGTATGGGGTCAAAGAAATCTTGGTGGCCTAGCTACAGGGTAGTTTATCTACTAGCTATAACAATTGACGCCTTTAATGTTGGTCATGTCCTAAGTGGCCTTCAACTTAATTTTGCTTGGAACCCTCTATTTTGTTAAAATTTTCCCATTCATCAGGGTTTATCTGTCTCTGGTGGTATGTTTCTATGGTTTGTATATACTGATGGTATCCCTGAACTATGGATGGAATCTAGACACATTTGGTGGTGCACTATGTATAAGGGTTGATTTATATTGTTGTGATGTAGTCTATATAACTTCAAGAATTGGGACCCTTCAGGACGACTTGATACCAGTGTCTTTAAAACTATCGATTTTTTATTAGCTGTAACAACAGATGCTCTTAGTGGTGGTGTTCCAAGTAGTCGTCATATTAATTGGACTTGGAATCCTATGTGCTACAATTTTTTTCTCATTCATTAGGGTTTATTAGTCTTTGGTGGTCTACGTCTATGGTTTTTATCTATTGACGGTATCCTTGAGCCATGGTTGGAAGCCATACACATTTGGTGGTTTATTGTGTATATGGGCTGCTTTATATTGTTTTGGTGTCATTTTTATAGATTCTTGAATGTGTACTCTTTAGGCTAGCTTGATACTAGTGTATCTAAGATTATTGAGCTTTTAGTTTACACCATTATAGAGTTGGCTTTGGGTCTTGAGATTTTGAAATTAAAAGTCAATTGATTTTGGGGGATTATGGAGCGCCAAATAATGCATATTAGGCATGGGGGACGTGGCCCCCAAGGGTGCACTAGAGTGTAACAACAAGTCCATGAGACTGTTGATAGATACCATGCAATAATGCCCCACAACGCTTGGGAGGAAATTCAAAAGTTAGAGGCTAGGGTTGTGCATGAAAGGCAATTATTCTTAGATTCAGAAATCCTAAAAGAAATAACCAATTGGATTCTTGATTAGGACACACACCTGGGATGAAGGAGGCACTATTATGGGGCGCTGGCTATATATTGGAAGATGAAGACACTACTTGGTAGAAAATTAATGGATAAAAAAACATAGAGATATAAGTTAATTGTTGCCTCGGAAGATGTCAAAAGATACCAACACAATCATAATTATCATTTAGATAGGATTGAGGAAAATATTGCTCACATAGAACTTGATTTTCAATGCAAACTAGGGTATTATGCTCCTTCAAGACCAAATGCCTCCTCAGATACTTGAGCTTTCATGCTTATTTTCAGTTTCTGTTTATACAGTGCTATCATAGATAGCTTCATGATGCTTATAATGTTGAAACTTCTTGAATTTTGGACTAATTACTCTATATCTAGGTTGTCAAAATTATATGGTTTCCCATTTGGGTAGATTGAGACCACCTACCAAAAACATATTAAATTGATGATGCCTAGTGGATGTACATGTTTCTGCTTAAATTTTTGAGGTAATACAATTAAACTTACAAAAAAAAACTATCAACTTTAAACACTTTCATTTAAGCCTCCCTTCATCTTTCCTCACCCACTCCCTTCACTTTGAGCTTAGGAGTGAGAAAATCCAACATACAAGAAGAGTGAAGCTTCATTCTTCTCCTCCAATGGGAAAGATTCATTCTCAATCGTCATATGGAAAATGGGATGCATTTCAGTATATTTACATGTATGGATTGTTGGAAAAAGAGAAGGGCGAGCAAGTGAAACCACTAAAAGGGAATAAGATCACGCTAATGAGAGATGTGGAGCTTCTGATTGGTAAAGTATGGTTATTCTTTGATGGAGCTAGTAAGAGGGATGTTTGTGGTGCCAATATATTCATTTTCTTCTCCTAGAATCTGATGGTTACGTATTGGCCAAGACACAAATTATACAAATAAGCTCCTTTCTATGTGGTGTGCCATGAGGATTTTTATTTGGAAGTAGGTAAAAATATTTAGATTGTATGAGGATTCAAAATTCCTTATGCATTGGTTCAATGGAAGAGTTGACTTAAGGGTCCTTCATTTAGAATTATGGCAAAGGAAAATCCACTAGCTACAAGAGCATTATGATGATGTGCAAGTTCTTCATACATATAAGGAAAATAAGGTATGAGAAAATATGTTATCCAAGGAAACTTTGTTATTAGGTACTAGGTTAGTTTCCATCTCAAAGGTGTCTAATGGTAATGCATTATCTATTTTGTCCTCTAATCAATTTGATCCTATACAGATATGGTTTAGTTAAGTTATAAGATATGTTTAAGGTCCCAAATATCTAGTATTTTGTTCTCAATTTATTTTTTAGGTTATCAAGTGTGTTTCTATACAAGCAAAAGACTGGACTTTTTATTATTATTATTATATAGAAACGGGTAGTGGATATATTAGAAACTTGGCCTTAATGCCAAAGAGCAGATTACAAAAGGTGAGTCTAATTCCAGAAGTGTCGTACAACCTTGCAAGACTGTGACATTTATGTTTAGCTCACATCTCTTTTTAGCTGCTACTATGCGGTCAATTTCCGAGATTTTCCCAAGATTGTGGATACAAACAAACTGATTTAACAGTAGGCAATAAAACATGACAGCTTTCTAAATTAAGGAATTGGTTCCCATATTTCCTGTTCACCTCTAAGCAGGGCTCCAGCCATAAGAAGAGCTTCTTTGTTAGCTTCGATGTCTGCCTCCTTATTATTGGCTCTCAACACATGATAGAAATTCAAATTCTGGAAAGAGTCTCCAAGGTCTATAATTCTATGAATCAACCTTGCTAGCCTTAGGTCCATTCACTTAGAATGAGTAACCATAGTGTTAATGATAACCTGAGAGTCTCCAATAACATTAGCCTCCTTGATGTTCAACACTTTTAGAATCTTGAGTCCTTGGAAAAGAGCCAAAGCCTCAGCTTGAATGCTGGAAGTGATGCCCAAACCCCAGGCGAAACTGTGGATCCTAAAGCCAGCTGGATTCAAAATGACTCCTCCAACTCTAGCTCTTCCAGGATTTCCCTTTGCAGCCCCATCAAAAAATAGAAAGTGTCTCTGATGGTTTGCAATCCATCCCTGAAACTCTTCTGCTATAGCCCTTATTTGCCATAATTTTGGGAGGGAGATACTCTTTCCAATTTTTTGGAACTGAAGATCGAGA
Source organism: Pinus tabuliformis (assembly GCA_031772625.1). Taxonomy (NCBI): domain Eukaryota; kingdom Viridiplantae; phylum Streptophyta; class Pinopsida; order Pinales; family Pinaceae; genus Pinus; species Pinus tabuliformis. The sequence goes on from CM062806.1 coordinate 754,554,597, forward strand.
GAGAAACCCTAATTTATATCTTGTTGGCTAAGACTTAAGTCATCTTTATGGTTTCTCAGGCACTCTTTTAACTGGCATTTAATTTTAACTACCACTAGTTTGGCGTACTGTTCGCAGTTTCTAAAAATCCTTCCGTTTCACTCAAGACAAACCTACCAACAGATAATTTTAGGGAGAAAATACCAAGCAGCTTTGATATTTTTTTTTTTTGGAGGAGGACTAGGATAGCTTTGTAGCCATTTATCAAAAAAATCAGGAATGAAGGAAGGCAAGGTGAAGTTGGAACTCAAAGGTTCCAGTAGCTCGATCCAAATCTGCAAAGTGAAGGAACATTCAAGCATTAGATGAGAAAGACTTTCCTAGTTTACCTTGCAAAGTCTGCACCTTGAAGGGCCGTGGAAACCTCGCTTCTAAAGATTATCGTCTATCAAAATTTTGGAGTGGCATAATAGCTCGTTGATGTATTCGATTTTTGATAAAGAGGGATAATGCCATATCCCTTTCCACGGCTCTGGATTCGTGGCCACATGGGGGTGCTCACATAGCTTGGCGTATCCTTGAGCAATGGAATAACCACCAGCCTGCACACCCCAACCTCTTGAATCCTTGCTTCGCATCCACGTTGGAGCCAATCCATGAAGCTTGGAGAGTGGGACCTATCATTCCATTGACAAATCTGGGGGTGTTTCAAGGTTCCAGCCAGCCTAGTGTGACTCCTGCCAGACTGAAATGTCCCATAGGGAATGCAAACCAGCGTCGTTCATCCATCTGCGCATCACTTGGAGAGAGTGACAGTATCCCAACGACTCATTGTTCATAATTCTGTCTATCCAAAGGTTGATCCTTTTTCCAATGCTGGGAATCCAGTAGGCATGAGCATTAATATGCAAACGGGCTTTGTTGCAGAGCTTTAGAAACAACGAATTAGGGAGTGGCAGAGGGTGATCTAGACAGCGGGAGCATTGGCCTTTGAAGTATTTTTTCCAAAGAGCTAATTGTGCCCAGCCAGGGTTAGGTGCAATAATTCTCCAGATGAGCTTGGCTCCCATTGCAATATTATGATATCCAAGATTTTTGAAGTTCAAGCCTCCTTCCAAGAGCGGTTTGGAGATGGATTCCTAGTTGACTAATGGAATCTTATTCTCATTTTGCTTGCCCCCCTTCCAATTTTTTTTTCGAATGATCTCCTCCATTTTTCTGAGGATGCCAGTGGGAGTGTGAAGGACATAAAACTAAAATAAGGGAAGACTGTTAAGGACTAATTTTATGAGAACATATTTACCAGCAATGTTAAGCTATGAAAAGCCCTAGAAAAGTAATTTGTTCTTGAATTTCTCCAATTGAGGGAGCCAATCTTTGCTGAAGGCTCTTTTAAGAAATACAGGTAGGCCTAAGTACTTGAAGGAAGTCTAGTTTGAGGAGGCTGTGAAACCAAAGGTTCTGGAAATGGAATTGAGCAAGCTGGAAGTGGTATTCTAGCAATAGATATTGCATTTTCCATTGTTTAGTTTGCTTCCCGAAACCAAACAAAATTTGTCCAGAACTCCTTTAAATCTAGAGGCTATAAGCATAGAGGTAGCTCCCAATAACAAGGTGTCATCTGCAAAGAGGGCATGATTTATGTTTTTAACACATCTTGCTATACAAAGCTCAACAATTTCCTGATCCATCATTTTTTGTCTAAATAAAAACTTAGGACAGAGGCTTGAAGAACAAATATAAGGGGTGAGAGAGGGCACCCCTGCCTAAGCCCTCTCGTCGCTTTGAAGAAGTTAGTAGCTTTGCCATTTACTAATGGAGAAATCCAAGGCTCCGAAATGCAGGCCCAAATCCAATTTATAAGTTTCTCACCAAATCCAAGCTTATGTAAGACTTTCAACATAAAACTATGCTTAACTCTATCAAAAGAATTTGCTAAATCAAGTTTGACAACCATACCTTTTTCATTGCGACTCAGGCTTGAGCGAATTGCCTCTTGGACCAGAATGAAATTTTCCATTATTTGTCTACCTTGAATGAATCCTCCTTGGCATTCCGGAATGACTTTGGGGAGGATGAGCTTGAGTCTATTAGCGATGACTTTGGTAATCAGTTTGTAGCCAATATTACATAGCGAAATTGGGTGAAACTTGTTGAAGGTGTTGGCTCCTTTCTATTTGGGGATAAGAGCAAGAAAAGTAGAGGTCATGCTGCCTCCGATTTTCTGGCAAGCTTGGGACTTAATAACCATTTTGTACAGATATTTTTCCACAATCGACCAGCAAAATTGGAGAAATCTGGCTGAAAACCCATCCGGCCCAGGGGCTTTGTCTGGGTCCATGGAAAAGAGGGCATCCTTGAATTCGTTCTTGGTGACTTTAGCTTCAAGAAGGTGATTCATTTCATCAGTAATCAGGGAGGGGACCACGTCCATCATATCAGAGTTTTGATCTAGATTTATATCTTCACTATACAGGTTTTTAAAGTGAAGGGAGGCAGCTTTTTTGATGCTTGCATTGTCTTTGTGAATGATGGGGCCATCTTTGATTTCGGAAATGGAGTTGGAACATTTCCTTGCCTGAGATTGTTTGTGGAAGAAGGAAGAGTTCTTGTCACCTGCTTTGAGCCAAAGGCTGCGAGACTTAAGTCTCCAGTACTCTTCCTCAGCTAGACAAGCCTTGTGATAGTTTTGCTGGAGCTGGGCTTCTTTGTCTAGAATCTCTTTTGTTATGTCAGTTGTTTCAGCATGGAGATGATGATTTTCCAGAGTGCATTGGAGTTTTTTCCTTTCATTGGTTGGATTGGGTAGAGATTTGGCCCAGCTTTTCAAAGCCCTTTTCACTCTTTTGAGCTTCTCCTCCTAAACGAAAAAGGGTGAGCCTTTGACTGGCTGCATCCAGATCCCCTTAACTAATTGCATGAAGTCTGATTCCTTAGCCCAGAGCGGGCTAAATCTGAAGTGAATTGATCCAAGGTCAAGCTGAAACACCAGTTCTAACTTGATGGGTTTATGATCAGAAGTGTTGCATGGAGAATATGAACTCTAGCCTTTAATCCAAGTAGAAGAAAAGAACTTTGAAGTAAGAATCTATCCAATCTGGAAGAAATGTGGCAAGGACCAATTCTTTTATTAGACCAAGTATATTTACCAAAGATTGGCTTGATGTCCAGCAGATCCCAGTCCTGCATAAGGTCCTCTGCCCATTCCCTTGCTGGATCTCGAACAATGCTACCTCCTCTCTTGTCTGCTGATAAGAGAGTGAGGTTTAGATCTCCTGCAATGATGGTATTCTCTAGATTAACGAGAACTTCTTGGTTTCTTGTGGATTCCTACCAGGCCTTTTTTTCCCCAGCATTCATAGGGATGTACACATTTAAGAGACTAATAATCTCTTTTGAGTCTAGATGCTGCAGTTTTAAGAGCAGCAAGTGAGTGTTGAGGGTCTTAGAAATGACTGAGAATTTGCTAGCATTCCAAACAGTTCCCAACCTACCGGAAGCCCCACGGGTAGAGGTTGCTTTTTCCTCACATTTGTTCCAGAGTTTCTTACTAGCATGAAGGAAGACAAAGTCTTCCAGCTTGGTCTCCTGGATGAGGAGTATGTCAAGAGCTTTTGTTCTTATTAAACTTCTGATGGCTTCTTTTTTGATTCTTCTCCCCATACCTCTACAATTCCAGGAGACTATCTTCATCATTTGTATTTTTGGTTGGCTCCCTTGGAGCCTTGGGGCTAGTTTTTCACCATCTTTGTTTTTGATGCTAATAGCTTCTCAAGGGTTGGCTAGCTGCCTTGGAGCTTATCTTTGAAAGTTTCTTGCTCTCTTTTTTCTTAATCTGTTTTGCAGCCTCTTGTGGATCTCCTTATCGAAGCTTGGGATTCTCCTATTTCCACTTCTTCCTTCGAGCCATTCGATTCATGCTCATCTTCCTCTACTTCGAAAATATTTCCTTTGTAACTCTCAGCAAGGCTTGCCTCCTTGGGAGAAAAGGCGGTACCTTTAGAGGGTGGGGTTTATTTTTGGTTGTCTGGATCCTGTGGTTCCTCTATTTACGAGCTTAGAGGGGTGAATTTATTTTCTTGATCCATTTTGGAAGGGGGTTGTTGAGAAGGGGCCTGGAGGGGACCTCTTCCATTTGGACCAACCTACTTTTGGGTTCTCCTAGCGCGCTTGACCTGGTTCCAACCTTCTTCTTTACCCTTGTCTGGTTCCACATTGGTTGGGCATCCTCTGGCGAAGTGACCATAGACATGGCACTTTCGGCATTTGAAAGGCAACTGCTCGTAATCTAGCTTCTGCAAATGAGTCCAGTTTCCTACTTTGATTTTGATGGCTTCCAGGAGACCCACCTCTAGATCTACTTCTACGTAGATACGGGCACAGTCATATTGATCTTTGCTATTTGCTCGATCTATGAATTTTCCAAGGGCATTTTTGATGTGCTTCAATGAGTCCCAGTTCCAAAAATGCACTGGAAGGTTAGGGAGTCTGACCCACATAGTAACATCCGTGGGAACATCGATTGCAGGGTCGAAATCTGACATCCATCTGTTGAGATACAGGCCCTGGGGTCCCGTGAAATAGGGGTCATTCTGAAATATCAGGTCCTTGTTATCCTTTGAGGTGAATTTGAAGAGGAAGAACCCTCATCCTAAGAAGTAAGAGGTGATGCTACTCTTGATCAGAGGAGCCCAGTTCTTGTTGACCCAGGTCTTAGTGGTCTTAGGAGAAGGCCATAGACTAGTGAACTAGCTAATGAGAGCCCGCTCAACCAAGGAGAGGGCGACTTGAATCAGAGTCTCTGGTGGCAGAGAAATTTCAGGAATGTCTTCAAGCCTCCTAACAAACTTGGTTGCTTCACTCTTTTTCTTATGTAGCAAACCAGCCAAGAGCAGGGAGAAGGCTTGGCAGAAGAAGGCGGAGAGGGGGGGAGAGGGCCTGCTGAGGGTGAGCCTGGGACCTCCATGGGGGCAAACCCGACTTACTAGCCCTGCCCAGTAGCAGACGAGCACACATAGACACAAGAATTCAAGGGGGGAATGCATGAACGATGCAGGAGGGAAGAGGCTCAATGCCACAGGCCACAGAGTAGAGGGATCAAGGGCACAGAGGCGCCAAAGTGCAGGCTAGGGCTTCATGGCAACACTCTAGGTCTCAATCAAAAAAACATCAGCAATATTCATGTAGCAAATTCCAAAAGACTAGAATTTTTAATTTTCTATAAAATATCATTTTTTTAAATAAAAATAAAAGTTTAATGGTTGATTTATTATATCACTTCCTTTAGAAAGTGATATATAGTAATCGTGCGAGAGAAATATTTCCACCGTACAAAATAATTAAAAAAAATATTTTATGTTTTTACCAAGTTCACTTTAGCTTTCATCGTTTTTGTACAAAAAATTTTGGCTAACGTATTCCCATTGCCCCCACTAGAGCTACAAATATCGAGGGAATACATCAGCTTCTATGGGAAGGGCCCTCCAGTCTTACAACTTGTTGTACTACACTGCAAACATCCTTCATGCGATTTAATGGAGGTTCAAGAAGTCGATGACTATCTTCCAACTGGAATTAGGGGAGTTTTGAGGTCTAAAATGGGCCTCCTAATGAATTATAAAATAATAGTGGAAATAATAAAATAAGATTAGATTATATCATCAAATTTTAGAGGGAAAAAAGAAAAAACTATTTTTTCAACTCGTATTTTCAACTTATCTCCCTATGGGTTTACTCAAATTTCAAGTGACAACACTCGTTGGATGCAGAATTTGATTCCTCATCCAAGGAGTACCTAGGTTGCATACTTTCAATTGACCCTACTACACGAAAAATGAGAAATACATGAATAACGTGATTGGAATCATATTTTTTCATGCATTTCTTGTTTTTCTTGTAGCAGGGTCCATCGAAAGTAGGCAACATGGGTACTCCTTGGATGAGGAATTAAATTTTGCATCCAACAAGTAATCTCGCTCGAAATTTGAGTAAAACCTTAGGGAGATAAGTCGAAAATACAAGTTAAAAAAGTAGTTTTATTTTTTTATTATTTTTTAATCTTTTTACTTTTTTACTCCAAAAATGGTGAATCATCCTCCATGGTTGACATCATCATCTTGAATCCTATTGGTTCTTATAAATTTTATTTTGGTTGTACATTTTTCTTAGGAGGCCCATTTTAGACTTCAAAATTCCCCTAATGATAGAATCATCAGTCTGAAGTACACATCCTTTTACAATGGGTAAAATACCGTCTCCATTACATTTACAATTGATAGCATCCATGTTATTCAAACCATGTTATTTAGTTTCTCCATAGATCGTTTAGCGAAGTCATATGAGATTTAAGATTATTGGTCCAGCCTTGATCTGTTTTGACATGACTAGTCATGTGCCGACATATGCATAGTTCACATCTATTACTTTATGCAATTCATCATAAACTAGTGGTCGATCTTACTCACCATGTATATATCTTGTCAATTTACACTATGATGTGATTATGCAGGTGTGGGGATTATATGCACGAGGAAATATTGAGGCCATTGTTGATCTTGTAATAAATGAAACATGTAGCGATCAAACAAAAGTCTTCAAATGCATTCATGTTGCACTGTTGTGTACACAAGCCAACCCATTACTTCGTCCACCAATGTCTATAGTCAACTTGATGCTTTTAATGGGGGCTATGATGTTACCAGATCCCATGAAACCTGCTTTTGTGAGTTTTGTAGTTGCTTCCAACAATCCTGGCTCTTCACATCATGGATCGTCACATACATCTTTTTCCACTGCTTCATCTTCATTGCACACTCCTGTAGCATCCAACGCCAACATTTCAATTTCTGAGTTGGAATCGAGATAAAGATTGATTTGTGAACCATATTTATTCATGGTTCTCGTCGATACAAGTTTAATACAACAATTGCAAGTAACGAGGTTCTCGTTGAAACAAGTGTAGTACATTGATATTGATATTTATTTAGTGTAAGCATTGAGTTAAAAAAAACATAAATTTCATAATATTTTTTATTATAAAATTTAATATAATGATTTTCATATTTCTAAATGCATAATCATAACTTTTGCTATGTTATATATATGATTACAAATGAAACATGTCAGGATATTTTTATTCTCCCTTTTATATTGGTGTATAGCTTGAGTGGGCCTAATGATTAAGAGCATGTGTTTCCTCTTGAGAGTTCATAGGTTCAAAACTGAAGGGGGTAGAGTATGTATGCCTTCATAGACTTAGCAGTTAAATCGTTGCTCTTGTCCCACAAACAAGGGGGTCTCATACACCAATTCAGTAATAATAATAATTAATTAATAGAATTTCAAATAGTATCTCTCATGTATTTCTAAATTCATATTTACCATTTCACTTTCATCTAATATAATTATAAAATTACCATATAAATAAAAAATAACACATAACATTACAATCATTTTAATCATTGTAAATCAATTGCTCTATATATAATAATAATAAATAATAATAAATTATCTTTAAAGTTATTATTATTTCCATTTTATACTAAAAATTACAATTTATTATTGCAACAAAATTTTATATTTTTTCAAAGGTATATGTCTATATATTTCACATGAAAAATGTACATATTTTATTTATTAAGCTTAGAAGCACATTCTACAGTCCAGTATGAAGGAGATATCTAAGTTTATTCATTTGTCCAATAAATAAAAATAGAAAAAAATTAATATTGGCCCTAAACAAAAATGAAAATAACTATATAAATTTAAAAAAACTACAATACAATTATCTCATTGCAAAAATGAATGAAATAAACCCATATATATATCATTCGTTTAATTATGAATGGATCATAAATTTATCTTCAACAATTTTTTTTACCATATTTAAATTCCAATTTAGGTAAAATTTTAAACATCTTTTCTCTTTAGTAAATCCAATATCATTTCTTAAATCAAAATAAAAGAGCTAGTTCAACGCGAAGAATAGAAGATATTGCTCCAAAATCTTTTCATATTTCTTTTAAGTAAATGCTGGTAAAATAAAATTTAAAAGAAAAACCATACCTTATAGTTTATTAAAATCTCTAAAGACTAATTTTTCAATATCAAAATTGTATTAAATCAAAATAAAAGAGTTAGTTCAATGCAAAGAATAGAAGATATTGCTCCAAAATCTTTTCATATTTCTTTTAAGTAAATGCTCATAAAATGAATTTTAAAAGAAAAACCATATCCTATCCTATGGATATTAAAAAAAAAGGAAAAAAAAAAAAAAAAAAAAACCAACCATATTTTATGGATATATTAAAATCTCTAAATACTAATATTTCAATATCAAAATTGTAATATTTGAAAATTTTATTGTCATACTATATAAAAAATATTCATGAAATCTAATTTTATTATAACTATATACATTATTATCAAAATACGCATATATCAAAATATAATTATAATATTTTAAAGAAAAAAAATCAAAATATATGATCTTTCATTAAAAAAAAAGCTATGTAACTACAATGTCCAAAAACTATTATTTTGTTAAAAACTGTCGTCACTAAATTAAATACACCAAATTTATATATTTCGATATTTTTGAACAACATACATGCTTCTATTAACGTATATTCCAAATCATAACCGTCGTATGCAGATATTTTTTTCAAACCAAAACCCATGCATCACACTTTAACCATTAAAAAGAAATTAAAATATTAGAAAAACATGAACGTAATTATTGAATTCTGATTTTACAGGTCGGACATTCGAATAATTATGATCTCTCACCCTACGCATAGTTATAACGTATGCATATGCAAATACCTTTCATGTTATTTATTGAAACCTCCAGCCAAGCTAAGACCTTGGCACCATTTAAATAATTTGAATGTGAAATGCTAACCTAGGCATTTCAATACTTATTTCAATATTTATAGTTAGAAACTATTAAAAATAACTTAAAATTAAATTTTAAATTATTAAGTTTAGAGGTTCATTTTATAATTTAGTATGATGTGTAACAATGTTCGTCTGCTATTAAAGTTGAAAATTTTGCTCATGTGAACCGAAATAAAAATTTAAAAAAATCTGAAAAAAAAATTAAATAATTCTACAAAACATTTAAATAATGTGGGTTCATAAAAATTTTTGCACATGAAGATATTGAATCTCTTTCGGCTCATATTAGATTCATATTTAAGATAAATTTATATTAGTTAGTACGAAGTAGCTTGTGCTTCCATTACGATAATGACAATTCATATTTTCACAATAATTTAAACTAAAAATCAAATAAAAATTTGCTTATGAAAAAATTTAGATTCTTCTCGACTCATATTAAATATGTATTTAAAATAAATCTATAGTAATTAGAACTAAATAACTTATATTGCCATCACAACGATTCACATTTTCATAGTGCTTTAAACTAAGGATCAAATCTACCAATAATTTATTGATGAAAACGGTGTATCATACCATTTATGACTTCTCATTTTCAATTATTTGGCTTGCCCCACATTAATAGATTTCATGGAGAACCATGTGAGCCATTAAACATGAAAGCCATTGGAAATTTAGGCACTAGTGTGAGGAACATCATATGTTCCCCACCCAAATTTGATCCAAGGAACCCACTTATGTCATGGATCAAATATATTATTAATAAGTGGATTGGAAAAAACGGGGTTTATAGGATTGTTGTTGGCTTGACTGTATCCATGGAGAGGGTTTTTAATGTGAGCAACAACGTTTATAAGAGTGTTGTTCACTTGGCTTTATCAATTGAGAGGGTTTTCAATGTGTTATAAAGAATGGAGAGGGTTTGTAAGGATTGTTGTTGGCTTGACTCTATCCATTGAGAGGGTTTTTAATGTGAGCAACAACGTTTATAAGAGTGTTGTTGACTTGGCTCTATCAATTGAGAGGGTTTTCAATGTGTTATAAAGAATGAAGAGGGTTTTTAATGTGTTACGAAGCATTAGTTGTCATGGTAAGAGATAGAGTTTATATTTTGATGATAACATTATGGGTTTATGGGTTTATTGAATTTATTTCGAGAATAGATTATATTTTTTTGAATTGGGATTTTAGGATTTGTAAAATTTAATTTGGATATTAAATGACTATTTATAAAATAAATACTTGGTAGATAAAATTTTAACCTATTGACATTATTTTTTTTTATTGCATTACAAGGAAGAAAATTTTTTCATTTAGATTTTTGTAGAACCCTCTCATAAATTTCTCCATTGTCCTCTTATAGTGCACATTGCTAATGGAGGTTGGAAAAATTTTAACCCATTGACATTGTTTTATTGATTGCACTACAAGGAAGAAAATCTCCTCTTTTAGATTTTTGTAGAACCCCGCTCATAAATTTCTCCATTGTCCTCTTATAGTGCACATTGCTAATGGAGGCAGGTGGTTGCTAAGGTTTTAGAAGAGTTTTTTTGTTGCTGGTGTTCTTACATTGTATTAAGTACATCAATGCACTGATATTTATGGTACATCACTATCTTGAATAATATGAAGCACTAAAAATTGTTATAGCTAATCCTTGATTAAAAATTTGGCTTCTTCGATTTTCAACGTACTCTAATTGGTGTATCTACAATTTACAATCATATTAATGCATTACTATCTAGAATATGTTAAATGAGGCTTAATAAATTTTCTATATAATAATGAATTTTAGTTAAGAAATTACCAAAATGTTTTAATGATCTCCCATAGAAGAATCACTTTTGAATTCCTTATATAGGTGCATCAGAAACCATTTTGTTATTTTATGATAACACATTACAATGCATTGTTATATAGTAAGTGTATTGGTGCATCTATATCTAAGTATCACTTTGTTATGTTTAAATATTTTGTTATAAAATATAAATTTTTATTTTAGAAAAAAATAAAAAACTAATGAATGCAATTAATTGTATGGACATACGCTAGTGCAACCATAAAATAGTGCACCATATACAATTTTTCTAAAATTGAATAATTCATCACTAACATTTTATTGTGTTGGTGCATTAATAGTTACAATGCATTATAGGGTTTGAAGTCATTATGACAATATAATCATTAGGAGTTCAACATGTCACTGATAGGAAAAGAACGTGGGTGGGGAGGATAACAATCATTCCTCCCAATCATTCAAGCTAGACCCAATTGACAAGGTTTAGATATTTTTTTATCCAACATTAACTTTTATTTAAAAAATATACAAAAATATGTCAATGTGCTCCTATCAAAGGAGCAGTAGTGTGTTCTTTATGTGGCACAATGGATAATGTTTCATTTTTTTGTTCATAACATGCATTATGGTGTATCCTTAAACTATAAGCACACCAATACATCAAGTAATGTAAGAAGCACCTACGTAGTTTATACATTTTGTTATAAAATAAAGGTTTTTGTTTGAAAAGAATCAACATCTAATTGATGGATTTACAATTGAGACATGGAAAATTGTATCCAACGTAATTATATACCATCCTAAGTTTTGTTAAAAATTGAATGGCACTTCACTAATCTATGAATGAATTAGTACATCTTACTGTTTGACACACCAAGATAATGGTAAAATTAAAAAAGGAAATTATTAAACACCTCCACCGCGCCCCCCCGCCTCTCTCTCACACACACACACATATAAAGTTCATTTAGTGCTTATAACCACACAACTGCTGATGCTAACCATACCTATATGAACACCTCATTATTAGTGCTATTCCATTACCATATTGTTGTAGTCCCTTTCTACACCGATGGATTTTGTTTGTATTTTAATTTTATAACGACCCTTTATCATAACACCTTGTGTATGTAAGTACAACTACGTGAATTATGGACATGTGTAAGTTTATGTGAAAATAAATTGATGATTGGTTGAGGGGAGGGACATATAGATCTAAAGATCTGATGGGAAGGCTTGTTGAAGGTTGTTGCATGTCTACTGGAGTACCTATTGCATGCTTGTTTAGTTGTCTATGGTGTGCCATGATCAGTTGATACCAACCTCATTTAATTACATTAAATATCATCCAACCCAAGGTTTGGCATTTTATGAAAACCATACAATTTATGGAATGGGAAGCATGAGTGAGGACAATGCCCATCCCTATCCCACTTCCTTATAGAATGTGTCAGAAAAACCATAAGTTGCAGGTAAAAACAACTGGAGGAGTTAAGAAAGAGAGGGTTCAAGAGTGACTACAGAAGTGATGTGAAAAGAAAGTGGTGAACACATCGAAGGAGATGAATGAGAGAAAAGGTGAGAAGAAGTAGCTTTGTAGAGAAAATCAAGGAAGCACCTAAATTAAAAGAAATGAATGAGCTAGTATAGAGTATCTGAGAGCCAATGTTCATAAGTTAGGGGTGTTATGCCCTGCATCTCTTGTAAGGATTCAATTAGATAAAGTGTTTAAGCATAGAGGATAATTGGGGAGCTTTGTGGAGGAAATAAATAACTGTGGTGCTTGTTATGAGTTTATGAAACCAATGGTGCTTGTTACCTAGCTATTAAACCATCAAGACAAGGTAATTTGAGCAATTGTGGTACTTACTGTGAAGCTATGAAACCACCTAGATAGTGGATTATAAACCCCTGCTGTGCTTTCCATGAAAAAGTAGTTGTGAAACCATTAAAACAAGTTGATTTAATCTCATCTAACTGAGACATAGCCCATCTAACCTTGGGTGAAGTGCTATGTTTTAACTCGGAGAGAAAGTGAGATGTTGTCGTGCTTACTATTAGAGATCAGTTGTGAAACCACCTAGACAGTGGACTCCTATTGGGTATGTGATCAAGTCTTGGGTATGAACTTCCTTGATTAAGAATCCCCTTAGACATTGGATCTAGCTAGGGAGTGGAAAATTGAAAGAAAGACTATAGTGTAGCTAGCATATGGTTGGGTGGAGAGTTGAAGCCCCTCCATTAGTTGCCATCTATCTTTATTCATACAGATAAGTGAAAATAACTTATGTATTTGTTCTCATGGAAAGTGATGATTACTGTTACATTGTGCATAATGCAATCTTGTTGAGAAATTATGAATGTGTTGAATGTTAGAGCTGTAAGGCTTATTGTCATGCCCAGGACTAGAAATATGCCATGTATACTCATGAATTCTTGATGCTTACCAGGAATATGTTATTCTTTATCATGATATTGGACATGGGAATTGTGTGTTATGTGCATTTAGATTCTCCTATAAGATTTATGATAGAAATGTGTTTATATGAATTGACTAGTTAAATTGTATAAATCTAGAATCGTTGGCCTCAAGCTTTGGGCACACATATCTCAAGGGTTGGTTGCTGGAACTTCCCCTGTATTAATCATCGCTATATAGTTTAATGGCTTATACTTCAAGCCCTCAAGTTGTAAATCACCTTAAGTCTTAAGAGAGTTGAGAATAGGGAAGGTTCACCTTCCTCTTATTAATCCTATCAGATAATCCCTAAATTGGTCATTGGACTAAGTAAAAGATATAACTTATAACTTATTTGTGTATGAGCAGGCTGAAAATGAGTGGGTGTTGGTGGAGCTAAGACCCAGTTGAATCATGTGATGAAGGCTGGCCTTTGGCCACAACTTGTAACCTAGATGAAACCGTTACTATGGCCAAGTTCCAATCGACATATAATTAAGGGCAAAGAGAGTGGGGTT